>JAJEJO010002759.1:0-85980 GCA_020662805.1 Glaucomys volans
CTGGAAGGTGGCATTACAATTCTCAGACCCCTCAGCTCTTAATGGTGAGCCGCTGGGTCAGAATGAGAGGTGCCCCTCCCTGCCACTGCTTCCATCTTCGGCCATTTGCCTTAAAATCTTGAAGTGTCTTAAAATAGCTGTGTCACGGGACAGCTGATTCCCATCCTCTGGGTGCCGGGGGAGGTCTGAGTGCATTAACACCCACTCCTTCCTTTGCAGCTGACTCAAGCCTCAAGGAAGGTCAGATCCCAAATTCACCAGCCCAGCACAAAGTAGCCCCCTTGGCTCCACCCATAGCTCATGTAACAAAAAGCGGGTCAGGAATAGCCTTTTCCTGGGGGTGAAAACAGAAAGGCTGATTCTCATTGTGTAGGTCAGGTAAGCAAGTGGAAGTGTTGGCAGTGAGGACCTGTTTCATCCCTTCTCAAGTTACTGCCCTGCCTTCATTGTGAGTTTCTGGACACTGGTGACCCCTCTGATTCTGTTGGTTCTTAGCACTGGTGTGTGCTCAGTACACGCTGTTTCCTTTTCCCAGAAGTAGTTAGACTAGAAGTTGTGTTGTGTGATTGTGGCCCAAATTGTCCCACTTGTGTGTCCTGGTCTCCTCTGGCCTAGGGACATCTGCCTCCTCAGCCTCAGTGACAACCTCTGTATCCACTAAGTGGCAAGACCATCTGTAGTACAGGTTGGGGGTGGCAGGTCCAATCACAAGCAAGTGGAGCAAAGGGTCTGCTATCTGAGGGGTGCATGTTCCTTCCAGGTCTCTTGGGTGACCTCTCAGCTCCTGGTTCGTGCCCATACAGAGTTGTGGGAAATAGCACCACTATTCACCATGATGCAGGAGTTACAGCATACCTGTGGGTTTTAAGTCTTCGTGGCTGCTACATCTAAACAGCAATTGCAGTAGACACCACCACCCCCCTTTCCATGACTTTTCTTTTTGTGGTTTTAGTTAACCAGGGCCAACTACAGTCCAAAAATTTTAAATGGAAAGTTCCAGAAATCAATAATTCATAAGTTTTAAATTGCATCCCATCTGAGTAGCATGATGAAATCTCATGCCCTCCTGCTCCATCCTGCCTGGGACATGAATCATCCCTTTGTCCAGTGTATTTACACTGAATATGCTACCTACCTGCTAGTCACTTAGGAACTGTCTCAGTCATCAGATCAACTGTTGTGATATCACACGTAGTGCTTGTGTATAAAATTCAGTACCTGCTGAGGTTTCAGACACCCACTGGGGGTCTTGTACTCCCCTTGGATAAGGGGGACTATGGTATATTAATAAAAATGTAGTTAGTGCTTACTAGGTGCTAGTCAGTGTTCGTTCTACATATTCACATATGTTGCCTAATTTAATTCTGAAAATAACCCAATGAAGTGGGTACTGTTATTCCCAATTTACAGATGAGACAAAGGAGGCACGGAGGGGTTTGACGGTCTACCTGAGGTTGTATAGTAATTAGGGGTACAGCAGCATTGCTGTCTGGAGAGATTCCTGGGCTCAGGCTCTTAACCTCTCCCCAAAGTGCCCAGATACCTGAGGACTACTCCTACCTTAGCAGGTTTATCTATTTTTGCTGAAACAATCAAGAATGTGCTTCAAAGCACTGACTTGACGGTTATTTCATTTAACCCTCACGATACTCGAGGAAGCAAGAAGGACCAATTATTTCTATTTTTATAGAAGAGAAAATTGACAGTCTTCAGGACTTATTGACTTCTCACTCATGCTCAGCAAGTTGGAACAGAGCTCAGCTAGAATCGGTCATCTGACCTCCTGCTCCACACCCCTTTCTATTTCTATGCAGTCTTTGGCTCTTCCCCCTTGGTCTCTCCATTCACTGGTGCAGTAGGGCAGGAATGGAGATGGAGAAGGCTCATGACATCAGGGTCGGAATCTTTGGACAAAGGTTCCAAAGTTGCAGGTGTCTGGTGGAGCAGAGCCTGTACCACTGCCCCCTGCCAACCTTCCTTTGAGATTTCAGAGCTCTCTCCTTCTCTGCTCCCTTCTTGGGGTGGCTTCCTTCACACCTCTGTGAGGTGTCACATGGGATACACAGGAGGAGAGTCTTGTCCATAACACCCCATTCTGTTCCATCATCTTACTGAGGTCAGGAGCTCTGTAAGGCTCCTAGGTTCTGCAGGTGACTTTGGGGTGGTAGAAGGGGTCAGGGATGAGGAGGGTCTTTTTGTGCCTCTATGTTTAGGGTTCTTGAAGTCTGGGGGAGTAGGACAAGTTGAAGGTTACTGATATCTCAATAGTAGACATGAAATGCTCACTCAGGATCCCTCCCTCCAGGCAGTGGGGCAGACCCTGGGAAAGCAATTGTTGTTCACAAGAGAAGTCTGCATGATAGGGCCATCTTCTGGAACTTTCCTTTGTCAGGTGTAACCCAAGGCTTAGAGAAGCAGTGGAACATGTAAAGGCCCAATTCCCTGTAATGAGATGCTATCTATATCATTAAATGTCAAGCCTGATATCCTATATCTGGACTAGCAAGTGCAATGTTTCCCAATGGTTACCATTTCTCAGGCGGCCACTGTCCAGTGCTGGTTCCAGGCCACTGAAGGCAGAGTGAGGGCTCCCTGTTGGCAGGTACTGGGCCTCTTGCTCAGAGGGCAATGCTTCCTGGAGGTATTCCTAACAGGGTACTATACACAGCCCCCCAATCAGGAAATGTCCTTGCCTCTACCTTCCCATATCTGATCCTGTTGGCTACAGCTGAAAACCATTCACAGCATCACATTTACTCTTAGGACAAAGTCCTAGATCAGTACATATTCTACAAGACTCTGCATGGTCTTCCCTTTCTACTTCCCCCATTGTCTCACCTCAGTCTCTTGCTCCCTCCCCTCTACTCACTCTGGTCTACATCCAGGTTTTTGTACTCACTGTGCTTTCTTTGAACACAGGGCCTTTGCACATGTTCTTTCCTCTGCCTGGGCTACTCTTTCTTCCTCTCTTTGCCTAGTAAACTCCTACTCAGTTCAAGGATCACATCCTATGGGAAGCCAAATGCCCCATCCCAGGCTTTCCCAGGACCATGTATCTTCCTTTTAACCCATGATGAATCACAGTTGTAAATTCACAGGGCTGTCTTTGCTCCCTGGACTATGAACTCCATGAGGGTGGGGAGTAGCCTTGTTTTTGCTTAGTACTTTATTTCTGGCACCTAGGATAGTGGCCAGACACATGGAAGTTACTTAAGACACATTTGTTAAGTGATAGCATAAATAAGCCCTAAACTGAAATCCAACTCTTGACTCATTTAGGCAAGTACTGACTGAACCAGCCATGGAATCATAAAATTCCAAAGCTGAAACTCACCCATACTCCAGCCTTCAATCCACTCATCAGTTCTGCTATGAGTACAATACTTTTTCTGTAAAAGAAAAAGAAATATCAGTATTAATGTACATTCAGCAAATTATAGCCTATTTTTCTCATCTCTTTCCCATATCCTGTGTCTTCTCCTTGCCTATTGAATCGATAATCTCTAGCACGTATACCAAATGACGTGCAAGGTGGTGTTGTAGAAACAAAACAGGCAAGAGAAAGACCTGTGCTCCCTCAGAACCTATTACTGGGAAAATATACTGTATTGTTCTGAAAAGAAGATTCTGAAACACCACCCACACGTCATCTATTTTCTTTTACTCCTTCCCATTTCTCTCTCTGTATAATAATCAAATATAAGGATATTCTTCTTAGCTATGCCTGCCCAGAACTCCCTCCTTACAAAATTTCTGATCATTTCATGGGATGTAGGTTTCCTCTGCATCAAAAGTACAATGTGAAATTGCAAAAATATTCATTGTAGTACAAGTTGAGAAGCCCTAATTTAAATCCAATACCAGAGGTGAGCTGTTGGAGCAGAAGGTGGGAGAGGGATGGGAGTGGGGTGAGGGCATCCAAGCAACAGCTAACCTGCCACTCTCTCCTTCCTAGTGGCAGGCTATCTCTCTGACAGTCATCGAGAAGGTTCAGATTGCAGCCGCCATCTTGGGTTCCCTCTTCCTCATCGCCAGTATCTCTTGGCTCATCTGGTCGACCTTCAGTCCCTCAGCAAAATGGCAGCGCCAAGACCTTCTCTTCCAGATCTGCTACGGGATGTATGGCTTCATGGACGTGGTGTGCATAGGTGGGTCTGGGGGCTTGTCTTCAAGGGAGGTGGGGAGCCATAGGCTGATGAGGTGGCCAGAACCCTCAGGATCCCATCACCTGGGAAGCCAAAGCAGAGACTGCTTCAAGTTCAAGAACTCTGAGCTCAGGAAAGGCCACAGCTGAGATAGGAGGTGGGGGGGGAAGCAGAGCAGAGAATAAACATTAAAATCAAACCCAAGCAAATCTGTCTTGCCCAACTAAATACAAGGATAATGAGGCTTGCTGCTAAGATCTGAGAGGTCAGTTGGTCAGTCCATCTGCCTCAGGCAGGCTATGGAAAGCCTCTTCTCTTTGTTGTGTGCCCCTTGGCTGCCACACCATGACAAGGGATGTCTATACAATTCCATTCTCTTCCCAGCAAAATGCTCAGAAATTGCTGTCATGATATTTTCCTCCCTCCCTGCCCCCAGCTTTATATAATCCTACTCCAATGCCCCAAATTTCTCCAGTCCAGTGGTTTTTAAACTGTATGTAGTGTTGGAATTTCACACACAGCTCCAGAAACCATCTTTAAAAGTAGGAAATCTGCACAGACAGGCTCTGAATCCTCACCACTGCTTCACCCTGAGTTGTTATACTTTTATCTATTTACATATATTTCTGTTTCAGGTAAGATTTTATTTAAAAGGCTTTGGTGTTTTGGAAGAATTTGGGATCTATTGCTTTACTTCCTGCTTCTTCTCTTACCCTGTCATGTTCTTTTTCTCTTCTACCATTACTGATGGAGGGCTGGGTTCTTTCTGTTTCAATAGATAATTATGGCTGTCAACCTCAAAGGATTGGTTCAAGCACCTGAGAGGTGGGGAAGGGCCCAGCCTTCTCTGAGTGAAATGAAGCCCATGTAAGCCCTAACCATACATCCCAATCTGGAATGCTTGGTGTCCCCTATGTAATAGTACTGGAGCATTAGAATTCCATGATTGTCTTCTCTGGGAACTAGTTTGTGTATTACATTAAATATGCTCTGCTTCTCTGTTTGGCAGGAAAACATCTATTAGTTAGAATTTGGCTAGGATAATGTTGATGTGAGTTTCTTTGGGGTTCTTTAATATTAGGAATCAGAAAGACCAAGAGACTTGCATACTGATAGCAGCAGCTGCAGACCAGTGATGCTAGACCTTGTGAATTTATCTAAGCAATCTCTCTGCCTCTCTATGCTAAGGAAATCAATATATCAATCCCAAGTTCAAGCGCCTTGTAATTATGGCACCTAGGCAGTGAGAGAAACAGACAGCCCAGGTGTGAAGGACTGTGGAAGAGAAAGGACTATGAATGGGGAGGAATTTGACATTGATGCATTCTAATCTACTTTTCTCTTCCACAAAACTCTCTTCCTACTCCTGCTGAGGCCTTAGTTGTTTATGCCAAAAGCCAGGTGTGTCTCCGTATGGTGGATTATGGCACCTCTGGCACGGAGGTGAGAACAGTAGATGGGCTTCCTGTTGGGGCTCCTCCAATTGCCCTTCATTGTCCTTTAAATAGACTTTAGGTCAGTTCCTGAGGTGTGCTTCTATGAGTTTCCTGTCATGCAGTGTATTAGTTAGTTTTGACTGCAGTAACAAAAAAATTCCCCCAAATCAGTTTCTTCAACAAATATTTCCCATTCATGGTTTTGTGAGATGGTTAAGATTCTGCTGAACTTGGCTTGGTTTACCTTCTGACTGTTCATTGGGTTCAAGCCCACTGCCACTGTCTCCTCGTGTTGGGACCTGGGCTAAAGGAGCTGGGACTACTAAGATGTACTCTTCTAGCCAAGAGCAGAAGTACCAGAGGATTGGTGGAAATTTGCAATGCTTCTCAAAGCTTCTGCTCATAACTAGAATACTGTCCCTTCCATCCACAGTTCAACGGCCAGTGCAAGCCACCAATAAGTCCAATGTCAATCGGGTGGTGGGGCAGGGAAGTATGCTGCTCCTCTGCTGGGGACAGTGTGACTGAGAGAGATAAGCATACTCTCTACCACTTAAAGTGCTACAGATTTCAGGACTGCTTTGAATATAGAAGGGACTGTGCAGTCAACCAGAACAACTCCCTTGTTTTGCAACTGAGAGACTTGAGGCTCAGAGCAGTGAAGTACTCAGTTCAAGGTAGTTGGCTGAACTTAGAAGCAAGGTCTCATGACTCATAGTCCAGAGTTGTTTCCATTAGCCCTCTTGCATCGAGTATCAGGAGTCTCATGGCTTCCTTTATGGGATTTTCACAGATGCCACCTGTGACTTCAGGTATTCCTGGCCCTGTTTTATAGAGGAAGCCATCATGAACAGACTACCTCCCTTGTGACTCTGAGCCACAGCACTCCTGCTTTGGCATGTAGGGAGCTCTGGTCTCTCTTGCTCTCAGCATTTCTCTGAGCAGGGTTCCATGCTACTACTTCCTCCTCTTTCTCTTGTTTGGCTCCTTCCTCCCTCCCTGCCTTCCCCCAGCCAATTTCTTTCTCTCTAATCCTCTCTCTTCTGATACACGTGACACTCAGTCCTTCAGTTTCTGGGAGACACAGTGTGGGATGAAGTACCAAGAGTTCTTACATTATTTCCCCTCTTCCCTGCTTTTAGGAAAGCATAATTTCCCAGGACACAAAGTCAAATAATCTATCCACTCTGCTCAGACAATCCAGTGACAGTTTGGAGATGGCCATGGGGTAGGAGGGGAACCCATAGGGACCCTAATAGCTTTTGATACTCTCTCCAAAAGATCAGATAACTAGATTGACATATAGACCATTTGTATCACGTTATTGGTTATAATTGGAATTAATTCCATTGCAGAGCATGTCTCTGAGAGCAGGGACTATTCTTTCCACTTTTTAGACTGTGAAACTCTGAGACTGAAGGATCTGTTTTAGGCTGAGTCAGGCAACAACATGGGACTCTCAGCTATGTTTTCCTAGGAGAGCTGACAGTCCATAGGAGAAAATGCTAGAAGATGAAATAAAACAGGGAGTGATATGTGGCCTATAGAAGGGAGTTGGAGGTGACAGGCTATAGTCAGAACACACAGATTCTTGCAGTTGTGATGATGGTAATGATAATGATGTTGACGATGATCAGTGGTGACCATGATGGTTTTGAAGGGGAATTCAAGTAGCAGTCATTCCCTCTTCTGCAATGTTATGACCAGTAGAGTAAAATTACGTGGCACTGCACAAGTGAGTATAAAAATATCTGCTTTTTAGGAACTTTCTGGAGGAACAATTAGTGGAGACTATAATACCCACCAGAGTTCTTTATTTTAGGTTCAACTGGACATTCAGATTCTTGGGGTCCACTAGAGAGCACACTGGGCATTGGAGTCACTTAGGGTAAATGTAAGGTGGCATGTCAGGCTTACCTCTATGGGGAGTCCTTGCCACACTCCACATCCTGCCTAGGGCTTTTCTCTTGGCTCATGAATGAGGAGATGATAGCCATCAAGTGGGTGCAGGTCCACTTCGGCAAACTTTCCAGGTATGCCTCGAAATGTTGGTTGAAAAGTGTTGAGTGAAATAATTCCTATCCATAGATGCAAACTCCTTGGGTGGTGGAGCATTTCAGCATCTGGATAAAAAGCATTATCACCAAAAGACAAGAAAATGAGTCTAGCTCTGTATTAGCTCAAATAGCTGAGCAAGAGAAGAGGAATAAAACCATCTGCTGCTATGATTCTATGGACTTTACTTTTCAGGTATCAAGAGCAATTTGTCTATTCCTCAAGACTGCTAAATAGCCACATATGGTAAAGAATATGAATAAACATAAAATGACTAGTTTTAATGAATCCTTAAAAATATATATACCTTTACTATTGGAGTGATATGACAAGGGAGAGATCATGAGATGGGGAAGGACTCTGAGAGCTCCACCAGGAACTCCACCATGGCAGATATGCTCTGCCATGAAGCCAAGAGGATGCAGAGGCTGAGACATGATCTGATCACTGCTCAGGAAGCATTTCAGCTGTCTTCCCTGCTGACTCCCAGAAGCATCAGTGGCCAACAAGAAGATCCCACCAGAGCAATGACCCTTAGATAATTGTCTTTAGTGCTCATCAAAAGATTTTGCCTAATATGGCTGCCAAGAAGGTCTGGGTTCCCTGCTTGATGCAATACAGCACCAGGATTGAGGTTAATGGCTCTGAACTTGGTCATCTAAGAAGGTTGGGCATTTAGTGATAGAAGCTACCGCTATAGATGAAGCATCTCTTGGCTTAAAGTTCTCATTCCCTGTACCAATGCTGGTCACTGTGAAAGCCAAATGTAAGTTGTTGAGGACAAAACAAATTACAAAATTCCTGCAAGGAAATGATGGAATCAACAATTCTGAAAGTTTAGTAGAATAAGTACTATGATCCATGTTTAACAGAAGAGGAAAGTCTTAAAGCAGTTGTTCTCCAGGTCATACCACTGAGCAAATGGTGGAGCTGAGGATGGGATCGAGAACTTCTAGCTCCAATTCCGGGGCACAGTTTACTGCCTATTTCATCTCTGATTGCTCTGGGAAGTTGCCTCCAGCAGTCGAAGGCTACCCCCAACCCATGCATTGCTATACCACAGGACAGCCTAGGTAGAGGCAGGTGGAGGAGAGGTTGGCCCAATAATTGCATGTAGCATTCAGAACTTCAGTGAGCCCCAGCTGCTCCTGTCTTGTGTTTAGGTTCAGGAAGTTAGCTATTGTCACACCTCCTTTTAGATTAGTGCTATTTTGATGCCAACTGAGAAAGAGCTTGAGAATTTGAAATGAAATTTGGATGGCTTATCAGGTATGTTGAAAGGTACTTGAGGTTGGGGAAGTTAAATTTCCTGATTACCAGGAACTTGGGAAATCCATTTACTCATTCAAAAATATTTATTGAAATCCAGGCATGTTGGTTTGTGCCTATAGTTCCTGTTACTTGGGATGCTGAAGCAGGTGGATCTCTTGAGCCCAGGAATTCAAGGACGGCTTGGGCAACACATAGAGACTCTGTCTCAAACAAACAAAAATATTTATTGAAAGGGTTCAGGAAATATACACTTAAATAAGAGAGTAGTCTACTCTTGAAGATCTTAAATCTCATGGGAAAGGTAAAGGAGTTGAACACTGGTCCTCAGGTGAGAGCTGGGGCTGAGGTCCAGACGCAGGATGAGTGAGAATGGGATAAGTAACTTGAGTCAGAGGGGCTAGATGGTCACATCCATTCATTCACTAGCATTTATTAGCTGCCTTACAGTCCCTTGCCCACAAGGAGCTCACTGTCTACAAATAAATCACAAGACAGTGGGCTTTGTACCTGGCAGAGAAGAAGGTGGAGCAGAGCAGAGAGCAATGAACTCTCCCTAGGGGGAGTCACAGGAAACTTGCCAAAGGAAGGATCCCTATCCTTAAAGGTAGTTTCCAATAATAAATCAAAGTGAATACTGAAAAGGGAGAACATTCCAGGAAGAAGGACTTGCCTGTATAGAGCAGACAGGGTGAACAAAGTATGCTCAGTAAACTTTGGATGGGTTTATAGATCAGTGCAAAGCACCAAGGTGGGAGGTTGGCAGAGATTCCATAGAGTCATGAATCATGTGCTAATAAGCAGACTGTACCCTGCTGAGGATGGGGAAGCACTGACAAAATTTTACATAGGACAGAAGTTTGATCAGATATGTGTCTTGAACCTGTAATTCTGGCAACTGTGGGGATGATAGGTCAGAACTCAACAGACTGCAGATAGGAGAGACCAGTTGGGAAATGCCTGTAATAGTCCAAGCAGGCAGCAAAGAGATGCAATGCAGCGGCAGATGGTAGAAGTGTAGTGGTGACCTTGAGATGCAGGTAGGATATGGACCCCTTCCAAGAGAGTGGGAGCCCAGGGCTCTGGCTTGAGTGGAGATTAGGTACAACAGCTGAGCATGAGAATGGGTGAGCAGTGGGTAGAACAAAGAGGATCCAAGGGGTATGTCTCTGGCAAAGGCACCAAAACCAAAGGACCATCTTCAGCTTAAAATCTAGGCAGAGAGGCAAGAATCAGTTCTTCATCCAAGAGTTTGCAGTAGAGAGAACAAGACACATGGAGTGCATTATGGACTGCAGAGAGGAGAAGGCCGTGCAAGGAAAATTCTCTCTGTGGGGGAAGAAAGAAAGTGGACCTGTCATAGCACACAGGTGGTTCCCTCCTGTAATGTAGAGAAAGATGTTGGGGGCATCAGGCCAATTCTGGTGACCAATAAGGGAGGGATAGGAATCTCTAGTGCATGCCCAGATTTCTGTCAGCAGTTGGATTAGAACTGCAGACAGGTTTTGAGGTCAGTAGTAAGGAGTCCTTGGAGCTGTGCATTTTGATGAAATAATGTTTGTAGGAGGAGTGTTCACAGAGGAGGTGGCTAAGATCAAAGAACTGGGGGACATTAAACATTTAAGGGCTGGATGGAGACAGAGGATGAGAAAAATAGATGGGACCACATCTCCAAACTCAGAGTGGCACATTTCCAAAGAGGCAGGAGTAGTGCTGCGGAATAGTCTAGGGCCTGGGGCCACATGTCGCTCAGTTTTTCACTAACCTTGTGCCCATGAGTGATTTGTCCTTCCCTCTCTGCTTCCCTTTCCTCATCTGCAAAATGGGATGATAAAAGCATCCTCAGGAGATTGTTGAGAGGAAAATGGCTTACGTAAGGGGTCAGCACTCAAGAATGTCAGTGGCCAGAGTAGAAGGCACTGGAGCAGGGTCGATTCTCCCTGGAGAGGGTACTGAAAAAAGGTTTGCCAAAACTGACAACCTAAATCCAGTCCCAGCCTAGAGACAGACCTAGCCTAACCCTGTGTCCTCATCTAATTAAGAGTCTGTTCTTATTTGGAGCATGGCCTTCCCTTGAAGTTTCTTGGGTCTTTCACTGCATCCCCTCACCAAGATCTGATTACATCTAATGGCCTCGTCCTACCTGCCTCCTATTCCATCATCTCTAGTGATGTTGTCCGCTGTGGCCGGAAGGCTGACAGGGAACAAATGGGACACTCTCTGCTCCAGTGAGTCAAGTTATTAGGATTTAACAAGAGCAAATTAATTAAGGGTTTTGGCACCCAAAAGCACATATACATTTTTTACTCTGCAGACCTAAGAGGTTGGTCATCAAAATTTCAACCTTGCAAAAATGAGGGCCTCCTCCTCCTCATGTTTGTTTTTCACCTGTGAGTGGAATGGGGTTAGGGGAAGGAAGGAGAGGAATGTTCTGAGATTACTTCCAAAGCTTTGAAAGAATGGAACATGGTAGTCAACAAAATTATACGGACGTGTGTGGTCCCTTGAGGCTCTTTCCAATGACGGAGAGATGCTTGCCCCTGCCCTCTGAGACAGAAATTTCAATCTCACTTTGCAGCAAGTGGGAGGGGCAGCAGGATTCTGAAAACGTTCTTTTCAAACCTCACTTTGTTTCACAGTAATTAAAAAAAATCACATGTATGCCACAAACTCTCCTTCCTTTCTTCCCTCCTTTTAGCTAGAAGTGACCCAACCTGTCAAGTCTATTAATTTTGTTTGAAAATATGGCAGAGGCAGCCTGGTGCAGGAAGACTAGGAAGACCAGATTAGCCACTTACAACCTTGGTGACCTTGGTCAAGTTAATTCCTCTGTCTGCAAGTGGTTTCCTCATCTATAAAATGAGAGAGTTGAACCTGATAATCTCCAGGGTTCTTCCTGGTCTGATGTCCGAGGATTTTGAAGTTACATTCATTGTAAGAAGACGGCAGGGCTCTCAGAGGCCAACTTCTGTGGCTGTGGGGGATTCCCAATAATGTCAGGCCAGACATGAGAACATTGTCCTCATAAATGGGCAAAAGCATGCTCAGTCCATGGTCTGTTAGCTGCATGTGGTTTATCCAGTTTTCTGGATTAACTTGATTTATATTCCAACACCCGGGTCTTCCCGTGCAGGGCCACCTCTCCACAGCAAAGCTACTGGATGCTCAAAGCATGAAGGTGACTGATTCAGAAGTAGCTACGCCAAGTGAGTTCAAAGGAGACCCCAAGAGGGGCACTTCGCTTATTCTAGCTGTGCTAACAAAGCTCAAAATACTCAAGGAACACCTCTTGGGGACAGTCCTTTGCACAGGACAGATCCAGTGGTGGTTTATCTGTCCACTGATGGTAGGTTTGTGATTAGAAATAGCCCCAATCTAATAAATAAGGTAGATGCTCAAGATAATACACTTGGGGGACTACCTGAAACATGCTATCAAGTCACAAAGTGCCCTTCTCTGTTTCCCCCTAACATAGTACTCGAGATATATAATTGTCAGTGGCTTAACTCAATAGAAGTTCCTGAGCAGCGGGAGATTCTCCTTCACACAGTGATTCAGGGACTCAAGCTCCTTCCATCTTGTAGCTCCACAATCCTCTAGGGCTTTTAAGTCTTTCACCTTCAGCCAGTAGAAAAAAAAAAAAAAAGAGAGAACACAAATAAGTCAACCCACCTCACACTTTCCCTTTAATACTGATGCATGTTCACATTCATCACCTGGTCCCTCCTAAGTACAAAGGACTGGAAAATGTCATTCCTACTTAGTGGTGACTCTACACTAAGGAAGGGCAGTGTGGAGTTTTGGTGGACAGTTAACCATCTCTATGACAGAGAGCCCATCCTGTCAAGTTATTTCCAGAAATGTTCTGCTCTAGGAGAGTCTGGTAGGAGAAAAGACCCTAGTAATCTTTTAAAGTTTCAAGGAGTTTAAGAGACAAAACTCTTGTTGGAGATAGAAATTTTGACATGTCTGCTTAAATGAACTACTTTTGTAACTTTATAATAACTTATATGAAGTCCAGCCTGGCCCCACCATTGAGAAGCATGAAGCTGAAGCCCTGAAGAATATCTGGTGGTGCTAGCATTGCCAATCTTGCTTCTCCAAGCAGCACCAGAAATAGCTTGTTGTATTTACTTATTATTTATGTAAGATGAAATCACATGATACTTATTTAATAATGATAAAATAATAACTAGCATTTACTATTCATTATGTTTCAAGTTCTGTGAAAAGTTCCATATGCATTTTAAGCATTATCTTTTCTTTTTTTTAAATTTTTTTGGTACTGGGGATTGAACCATTGAACCCAGGGGCACTCGACCACTGAGCCACATCCCCAGCCCTATTTTGTAATTTATTTAGAGACAGGGTCTCACTGAGTTGCTTAGGGCCTCGCTAAGCTGCTGAGGCTGGCTTTGAACTCCCGATCCTCCTGCCTCAGCCTCCCAAGTGCTGGGATTACAGGCGAGCACCACCTTGCCCGGCTAAGCATTATCTTATTTACTCCTATAATTGTATGTAGTTACTATCATAATGCCCATATTCCTGAGAAGAAAACTGAGGATGAGAGATGAACCACCCAAAGTCTTCCAACTAAAACCCAATTTCATTTGATTCCAAAGCCTGCATCATTAATCACTCTGTTAAAACAGTGTAATACATAATTGCAAAAGACATCTCATTATGAATCCAAGTAGAAATTGTATACACACATGTAATTTTTTTAAAAAAAATTATCCTCTTAGCTTCGCACTCTTTGAGGGGTGCACATGACCTGGAGCATGGAAAGGAAGCACCCCCCCAAAACACGGCACAATTCTGTTTCAGATGAACCTGGGGTGATGTCCCACTTCATGGGCAAGCTGTGTCTTCCTGGGCAAGATATTGAGCCTTCCATAGCTCACTTTCCTTTTTCATAAAGTGGAGATAGTAGGCTTGCCTCATAGGATTTCTGTAACAGGTAGTTAATTTTGCAAAGCTCTTTTAAAGTGACAGAACACAGTAGGCATTAAATACATTTAGACTATTGTTGCTATCACCATCATCATCAACCATGACCTTCATCATCACCTCTAAGCATTTACATGACCCAGTGTGGCTGATGTGATGCCAGTTCTCTTGGCATTCTTCCAGATAGTGAAGGTCCTAAACCTCACAAGGAAATCCCCATGGAATTTTTTCTTGCAAAAAAATATATAAAAGATCTATTTTGCAATATATCTTCCCAACAGACTTCCAGGAATGGGCCCCTCAGTGATATCGGTGCATATTTGGGATTTGAAAATTTCTGTCCCCTGCTGGATTCGACTGAGTGAGGCTCACTTCATTTCAAAGCATCTTAGACTCTTGTTGGTTTCCCAGGGAAGGGCTTCTCGGGTCTACACTTATGAATCCAAGTAGAATTTGTATACATACATGTATACCCTGCCCTGGGTGAGGAGAGCAGCACTGGAATGACTCCAAGTCAGAGGCCTTGAGCAACACTATGCAGCTTGACTGAGGTCAACCAGCTCAGCAAAGGCCACTAAGAAGAGAACTCTGACAGAAGTCATCTCCAAAGGGACACCTAACCCCTGGGGTAACACTGAAGGAACTGAAACAGAAGGGAAGCTAGCTTTGTATTCACCCTCAGTGAATCCTTTTGGCATCTTTTGTCCTTTGAGTCTTCACTGCCAGAAGCATTTGGGTAAAGGTGAGCCTGCCCAAATTGTGCCCCTTGATCCACCTCTCACCACCTCCTCAGGGAAGCTTCCAGAACTGCATCCTGGCTGCACCTGTGGGAAGCATGAAGATGCATCCCTGGAGAATATTGGGCAGATAGTGACCAATCTGGGTCTCCTGAACTCACCAAAATAGCCAATTATGTTTATGTCTCTCCTACACTTGTGTGTTATGTGTTTTAGTATAGTTCTGAATAGAGTGGGGCTTTGACCAGTGAAATCTAGAAGCTAAGAGTTTGGTCCTGGTGGTACTCAGTGTAAGACATTAGGTCTCACCTCAGAGCTGTTTGATGGGAATTCTGCAGGGGTGGGGGTGCCCCTCAACTGGCAGTACTGAAGGCTTTGGTGGTGGGAGAGGAGGTGCAGGAGGGAGGGCTTGTCTCTATACCTAGAGAATCCATTAGTTTCTAGAGCACCTTTCAGCTTGGGCATGTTATCCATCTATACTCATTGACTCAGCCTGAGGATTGGGAAGAAGAGTTCAATGGAAGAAGAGGTGCTTGTGGTGGGGAAAGGTTGCCAACAAAGGAGGCAGAGATGTGGTGTTCTGTGGTTTCCCCAACAACAATCAAAAACCCTGTGGCCTTGAGTATTAGATGTGTGTCGGATGCAGCATGCAGGACTGCATCCTCACAGGTCTTATCTGTGAGGACCAGGTGTTGGTTCCAATCTACTGATAAGAAAACTGAGGAAGAGGAAGTCATTTACCTAAAGCCACAAGGCTAGTAAGTGGCAGAAATTTTAATGCTCAGTATATGCTCATTCATGAGTGGGTTAATTCTAAATCATGGAGCCCAAAGACCTTGGGTCTAGGAGATGAAATATTCATTTCTTCTGTTGCTTTACATTTTGGGCAGACTCCCCTTTACTCAAATGCTTCCAGCAGTGAAGACTCAAAGGACAAAAATGGCCAAAAGATTTTGATAAGGGTGCTTCTGTGAAGCAGTGGTCAAGGATAAGAACCATGTTCCAAGCAGTGCTACTGAAGTATGGCCCACCCACAAGCAGATAAGCATCACCTGAGGCTTCTTAGAAGTGCAGATTGTCACAGGGTGCCATGTCTCAAACTTGCAACTTGGGATGCTGAGGCAGGAGGATTGCCAAGTTTGAGGCCAGCCTCAAAAAAAATTTTTTTTTAAAAAGGGCTGGATAGAGCTCAGTGGTAAAGTGACCCTGAGTTCAATCCTCAGTATCAAAAAAGAAGGAAGAGGAAGAAATACAGATTGTCAGGCTTCATCCAAAACCTTCTGAGTTGAACCCTCCAGAGGAAGGGCCCAGAAATCTGTTTTACCAAGCTCTCTGAAGATTCTGCTTGCTAAGTTTGAAGAGCACTATTCTAGCATTGTTGGCAATTTTTATGCAACTTAAGCCAGGAGTCTAGCAGGAGGTGGGAGCCGAGCAGGAATTGTGACATTACTAAGGGAATCAGAGGCTTCTCTATAAACTCTCTTAGCCCAGACCTGTCATTCCATACATAGTGGGAACCAGTGATCTTGTCCATCCCAGGTGCTCATAGAAACACATAGCAGGTCTTCAGGAAAGACTGACAAAACAAAATTAGGGGTTCTTCTCTGCTCTGGACATAGCAGGAACCAACGATCAAAATGCAGCAGGAGAGCAGTGGGACACTCCCTCAGGAGAACTCTGCCATTGCCACCATGTGTAAGAGTGTGAGGGGTGCTGTGGAGGCAAGAATGCCACTCACAGCGGTATGCCTTCCCTCCCATTCTTGTTGGCTAAGCAAGGGGCCATTTCTGCCGGATGTTGGGGTCAGGGAGAGATATAACAAAAGAAAGGTCTGACAACCTGTGGAGTCTACACCTTCGTGAAGAAGAGGAGCCCCAAAAGGTGAAGATGCAATTTCTTCCTGAACCGGGCTTTCTGCAAATACAGCCCAGGGCTGGGGGCATTGCAGGTGACTACAAGGTAGCTGTTAAATTAAATAGAAACCCCCGGAAAAAGGTTCAATCAAATTCCTGGGATTTGAGTTTTACCATGCAGCTTCATTTCCCATTTTCTTCTACTATTTCTCTTTCCTCTTCTTCAATAGATGTCTTTCCTCATCTAAAATCAATCTCTTTCTCTATTTCTCTATTGCTGCCATTTCCTACCCTATCCTTCAGAACCTTGCCTGAGTCACCTGCCCTATCAAATGATCCCCCCCCCAATCTTCCCCATTTGCTAGAAATCCTTCCATCAAAGGAATCAACAAGTAATTCCTAAAGCAGTAAGCATAGGAAGGGCTGTGGGAAATGGTTGTGAATGAGGTAGTTTGTGTTTTTCCAACTTTTGCCAAACAAGCATTATCTAGAAAAACAGGTGCACCTTCCTCCCCTTCAGCTACCTCTCCATTAAAATGTTTTAATTACTTCCTGAATGCTAGACAGATAATTAAAAGGCAGCATTCAGACCAAAAATTTAAGCCATCCTCTTCAATCAGGGTAAAACTGTCTGATGGAAAAGCTAATTAAGCACCAAATGTAGTGGCTCTCACTGGAAAGAGTTAGTTTGGCATTTCAGAAGATCCTGCTTCTCTCTGCCCAGGCCCCAGGCTCCTCCACCATCACCAGGGTTCATTATGCTCCTGAAGCTGCACTGGCTGCAAGAGAATCAACCAGACCTGGCCCTGTTCTCAAGGGGCTGGCGACCTGGAAAAAAGAGAACAGTGGTGTTTGAACAGCTTTGTGGAATAAATGGACAAAGGAGAGGCAACTGCCAAGGGTGCACAGGTGCATATCCAAGAGGCAGACAGGGAAGTCAGGGGGGTGAGGCAGAGGGACAGAGAGGACATCTCCTTGTCTAGAATCTGTTAAGCCAGATTAAGGGGGTCCTGGGGGGCCTTCAGGAGACACCCAAACCCTCTGAAACTGTAAGGATGATTTGGACATCCCAATGATTTGTTCCCCAGGAAGATGATCCTTTCCTTGCATCAGCTCCTCAAAGGGGTGTGACCCTAATTGAGGGCCAGGAACCATTGAGACTCTGTCTTCCTCTCAACAAATGCTTGAAGACTTGTTGAGCAAAGTGAGACTTGGGGTCCTTTTGGGATATTGGAGGCAAAGTGGCAGTGGGTGACTTGCTCTTGTCTCCTAGAGTCTCCATGCGGTGAAGTGTCAAGAACTTTGAGGTGGGGGTGACTGCTGTTTGCTCCTGCAAACTGGCTTCTGCCTTGGATTGTCCATCCCTATGGGATCATCCCATCTCTTCTCGCAGCCCCAGTCACCTTTTTGCCATCACAGGCCCAGCCCAGTGACCACCGCCCTCCCCATGGGCACACCCATCCTTTCCCTGTTGTGCTCATCCCGACTCCCCAGTCTTCCACTGTGCCCTTTGCAACATAAGCAACCTCTTCTGTTTTTCATCTGCCTTTACCTAAAACAGCTGTCTGCTAAGGACACTGCTTCCCCATGGCTCTCCAGTGGTGGCTCTTCTGTCTCCCACACACTGTAGTCAGTGGGGCCTGGAGGTGTGTCCACATGCTTCTTGGTCCCCACTACCTCTTTCACACTGCCTCTCTTTTCCTTCCGAAGCCCCAGCCCTCTGAACTGCACGTCCTCTTTCTCTACCTCCCTTCTGGATGCTGTTGGCTAAATTTCCTGATGTAGATGGCTCATGGCCCCTCCCACCACTCCTGTCCATAGCATCTGTATACAGCAGTGGTACCATCCCCCTCAGAGGCATTCTGGAATTGCATGGGGTTTGTTTATTCTCTAATGTAGTTGTGCCCAGAATTTATGTTGAAATTTACATTGTTTTGTTACAAATATCTTCCCTTTGGCTTTCTATTATGTGTTAGGTTTTTTTTTTTTTTAAATAAACCATAGTAGCTTATAATACTTTATGAATTTGATTTCAGGATAGGAAAGGGGATATTAAAATACACTTGTTATAAAAAGAGGACATTTTATCTAGTAGCATTGAGGATGACTTTTGCTTCTCTATTACTCCAAGGATCTTTTCCTCTAGGCCACTTCAGCCCCTAATTAAGTGGCCCATAATCAAGTATTCACTTCCTAGACCCTTCAAGATCAATAACCACAATACTTCCAGAATCTGGATTTAAGTTTGGCCATCATACCCCAATCTTGTAGTTCATTGACTCAAGCAATTCTCCAGCCTCATGGACACCTCTGGCATTGATTCTATCACTCTCCATTTTCCATGATTCCTATATATCTTTTGCATCCTCAATCCTTCCCTCCCCAGCCTAGGCTCCGAGGTCCACCGTGATAACTACTCACTTGCAAACATGAATAACTGCCGTATCTGCTTACTCAGAAAGACAGTTTATGCTAGTTAAACTCACAGCCTTCTCACTCTTCACATGTCCCTGAGCAAGCAGTTGAAGATGTGGAGGAAAATTATGCAATCTATGACTAAAAACACTTGAGATTCATGGCCACAAATCTCAAATGGGCACTCAATGCAGCCAAATCATTCTATCACACCTACCTCATAAATGCACTCTTTCCAATATATGATTTCCCAACTTCTCTCTTCACAAAAGCTTAACATATCCTCCCTGATCCCTTCCACCTTAGCTGATGATCTCATGGGAGACAAAGATGCTCTTGGATGAGAACGACTGATTTTCTCACTATCACTCTATCATCCTACTTCCACCTGTGCCCACCATGCCAATGGTCACACCTTGATTTACTTGAGTGGACCTCTCAACATTTAGAAGAGTTACCATGCCCTTTGTCTTGACACATCCTCATGTAACTTCTGGGTCTCCCCGCTTGCTGGACTTGCTTCTACCCTATTGATGGCTTCTTCTGAGCCTCTTTACTGACTATACCTCTGCCAATGCCTCCACCAAACCTGCCAACATTAGAAGCCCAGGGCTCTGCATGGGCCCTCTTCTATCCTAGAATATCTCAGGATTTCCAAGGCTTCAAAGTCTACTGGTCCTAGTCTGTTTTGTGTTGTTATAAGAAAATAACCAGGACTAGTAAATTATAAATAATAGGAATTTCTAATAGTTCTGGGTCCAGGAGGTTGAAGATCACTGTACTGACATCTGTTAAGAGATTTCTTGCTACATTCTCCCATGGCAAAAGATGGAAGGGCAAGAGAGAACAACTTTCTCTGTCAAACTCCTTTAGAGACACATAATCCCCTTCACAAGGAAGGAGCCCTCAGGGCCTAATTGCTTCTTAAAGACACCACTTCTTCAGACTATCTCATTGGCAACATCTGAATTTCGAAGATGACATTTCACCTTCTACACCCAAGACCTCTATCTCCAGGCCAGACTTAACCCTAATCTTCAGTTTTACATGTCCAATTGCCCACCTGACCTTTCAGTTAGATTTCCAAATGGACATCTTAAATTTTCATGACTGAAATGTCACTAATCACTGTTGTAGGTAGAATGATGGCCTCCAGAGACATTCAGGTCCTAATCCCTGAACCATTTATGTTCCCTTAGGTGGAAAAAGATATTAATTTAAAGACTTGAATTGGGGAGATTATCCTGGATTATTCAGTTGGACCCCACATAGGGTTCTTCTGAGAGGGTAGCAGGGAAAGATCTGAGACAGAAGCATAACAGGACATGTGACAATAGAAGAAAGAGGTTGGAGTGATTCGAGAAATGGGGGAAGAGCCAGTAACTTCTAGAAGCTGAAAAAGGTGAGGAAACAGATTGTCCCTGAAAACCTTCAGGAAGACCCAGGTCTGGTGACTTTTTCGCTTTGGCCCAGTGAGACGGACTTAGCCTTCTAATCTCCAGAACTGTAAGAGAATGCATGCAGGTGGCTTTAGGCCACTAGACGTGTAGTCCTTTGTTACAGCAGCCATGGCAAACTAATATAGTCACTGCCACAAGTCCATACCCCTGACCCCAGTGCCCTCCACATCATGGCAAATGGCACTCCTACTCATCCAACAGCTGAGACCAGAAGCTTCAGAATGATCCAGATGTTTCTCTTTGCTCACATCTTACCAGTCAGCAAGTCTGTCAGTTCTCCCTCCAGCACACATCCTGCCTCCAACAATGTCTCATTGTCTCTACCGCTGTCACCCCAACCTAGGCTGCTCTCATTTCCACCTGAGTTCCTACATCACTCCTGTGTAGTTTTCCCCTTCTGCTCTTGTCCCTGCTCTTGTACCAGAGTGAATTTTCTGAAGGGAGATAATATTACATCATTCCCTTTAGTAAGCCCTCCAGTGGTGTTTTAGTCAGCTATTTCGAAGTTATGACTAAAAGGACCCAATCAGAACAATTCAGGGGAGGAAAAGTTTATTTAAGGGCTCATGGTTTCAGAGGTCTTAGTCCATAGAAGGCTGGCTCCATTCCTCGGGGCTCAATGTGAGGCTGAACATCATGGCAGAAGAGCATGGCAGAGGGTAGCAGCTTACATGGTGATCAGGAAGCAGAGAGAGAGATTCCACTCTCCAGATACAAGATATATACTTCCATAGCCACACCCTAATTCCCACCTCCTCCAACCACACCCTGCCACTTCACTTATCACTCAGTTAATCCCATCAGGGACTAATTCAATGATTAGGTTAAGGCTATGACCCAATCATTTCCAAACCTTGCATTGTCTCACATGTGAGCTTTTGGGGGACACCAAGTCTAAATAGTATCAAGTAACTTCCCATTACACTCAGGATTAAATACAAATTCCTTGTCATGGCCTAAAAGACCTGACCATGGGTTGGCCTCTGTCCAACTATCTCCCTCCTTCCCTGCACATTCAATATCTTGGGCACACAGACCTTCATTCTGACCTGTTCATTCCATCCCCACCTCCTGCCTTTGGCACTGTATTTCCTACCTCTGAAGCGCTCTCTGGATCCTTGCAGAGGTCCTTCGTCATCATTTAAATCTCAACTTAAATATCACCTCCTCTTTTCCATTCTTGCTGAAATAGGACCCTCAACTCAGTAGCCAGTGGCTATTTAACTCTACTTTATTTTCTTCCTAGCATTTGTCAGCATCTGAAATAGTCTGATTGGTTTCTGCCCTATTGCATGTCTCTCCACTTTAATGTAAACTCTCTGAGGACAAGACACTGTCTGTCTCCATCACTGCAGTATATCCTGTGCTTGCGCACAGTAGGCATACACTATTTATCTGCCTTGTTGCCTGATGTGACTCATTTCCACTCTACCGCTGCCTCTGGCCAATATAACTGTATCATGTTATCCCTCCCAAGGATTTTGTATTTCAGTAGCCTCAGGCTATTTGTGCAAGGAGCTAACCAGCAGAATTTCAGACATCATTCAGCAGGTGTGGGATGACCACAGGGTTTCTTATATGCTGCTTTTAAAAGCACACCATTCATTCAACATTTGTTAAATACTGGGTGCCATGGATACATAAGGATATTTATATCATGCCTCAATGGAAGAATTTGGTTTGCATCAAGCCAAGAAGGAGGCAAATGGAGTCCAAGAGGTAGGCAAAGGCATTGCATGTCTTTTTCATGAGTTGGTGTGTTGGCCCCTCCACCTTCTCCCATTGAAGGAAGACTTGTCCAGCCTAGGAATCTAGGCATGACCCAGTGAGGCTGATTTAGACTTCTGATGGGACGGAAATCTGTGACTCAGAGCTGGAAGGTAGATTTGAAGAATACGAACCAGTAAGTCCAGCTCATTCCAGGGGTTGGATCTGTTTGTAAACTGAGGGAGACCGTGTCTTTCTCCTGGCAGTGTCTCACCTTCTCCTGCTCAGCCTTTGTTTTTCTCTTCTCCTTGCTGCCTCAGGTCTCATCATCCACGAGGGACCCTCTGTGTACCGCATCTTTAAAAGGTGGCAAGCTGTCAATCAACAGTGGAAAGTGCTGAACTATGACAAGGCAAAAGACCTGGAGGATCAAAAGTCAGGAGGCAGGACGAACCTCCAGACCTCTTCATCTGTCCAGGCCAATGTCCCCTCCTCGGAAGAGGAGGCGGCCAGCAGCCCTGTTCCTGAAGAAGGCCCTGCCCGGGCTGCCAGCCACCCCTCAGGCCCTCTGTCCCATCACCACTGTGCTTACACCATCCTGCACATCCTGAGTCACTTGAGACCTCATGAACAACGGAGTCCCCAGGGCGGCAGCCGAGAGCTTGTCATGAGAGTCACAACAGTGTGACTGGAGAGCCCTGGGAGGAAGGGAGAGAATGCAGGAGACAGGTTGGGTGGGAGGGGCCAGGGAGCAGGTGTGGGGAGGCCAGAGCAGAAGGTGGAGGGCCTCGAGAGAGCCCTGGAAAAGGGCAGAGCTGGAGGGGGGCTGGCACCAGGAGCAGGTTGTGATTTCCAGTCAGTAGTGTTCTCTAACAGCAACGGCATGGAAACCAGCACAAGCTCTGCAACCATGAGCAACACAGACAGACAGAGCCTAACAAAACAACCTCCTAGATGCACCCACGGGTGCAGGAGGAGTGGCTGAGGGAGGGCAAAGAGGTCTGACTGGCGACAGTGCCCGGGGTGCACAGGCGGCAGAGAAAAGGCGAAGGTGACCAAGCAGAAGAGCATTTGAAGCCTGCTCTGTTTCAACCTTGACTTTGTTTTTGTTTCTCCCTGGTCTGTGCTCCTGGGCAGTGGGGGGAGGGGGCGGGACACGTGGGCTGGTAGGGCGGACACTCCGGCTTTGGAGTCTCTGGGCTCACCTTGTGGCAGAATTTTTTTGATGATTCAAATAGCGTTAGGGACCCTGGGATGGATGGGATGTGTTGGTGTGAGTGGCCAGGGCTATGTCTCCTCCCAGAACCTTCCCAGCTGGGCTCAAAGAGGGCTTAGGTTTGAAGATGGGAGTCTGTCTGAGCCCTTGTGACTCTAGTTCATGGTGATTTGGCTCAAAGATGTTTACAAGACACACACTAACACACACACTCTCTCACACACACGCACACATCATGAGGAAAGTTGGATTTCTGGTGGGTAACACGAGCACAGTCCTGCGGCTGTGGTTCAGTTTTTGATGCTGTCAATCCAGGAGAAACTTTCCCAACTACCCAGCCCCACCCACGACTAGGTCAGACTCAGTGCCATGCTTCTATGACCTGAGCACAGGAGCAGACCCGGGCCACCCCACAAGTCCCCTCCCACGCTGGTCTCCTAGCAGAGCTGCCGTGGTACGGGCAGGAGTTGGCTGATGTACTCCAAGGTGGGGAATGGAACCTGGTTAAGTATCCCCTGCTGCTTAGGGGCCCTCCCCCAAGAGATGGTTCGGTTAGTGCTCAGTGTGGTGTGCTCCCAGGGACTTCCTGGGCAGCCAGGCAGGCCAAGGGTCCTCACAGAGAGCACCATCTTTGGAGCCCACCTGCTGGTTCCTGGGACTTTGCCAGGGAAGGCCACTTGGTGGTCACCTGCAGAGTTTCTTGTCGTTGCACAATGGCCACATCATCCCTGGGTATTAAAGGGACACTGTCAAGTACTTTTTTAAACTAGTTTTTAGGGTTTTTTAAAACTCTGTTGTTTGTAATATTCTCTTAAAAGCTTGAAAATAAAATTTCTTTCCCTACCACTCGTGTCCCTTTCCATTCTCAAGTTTTTTCTTCCTCTTTCCTGTTCTCCCTCTGTGATGTAACCTACCTTCTTCTCCGTGTTCCATCTCCTCAACCCCCAGAGTCCCCTTTTAGCAAGAACTCTAGTGTTTTCATTTTTTCTTTGTGTGCAGATGAAGCAGGGCAGGAGGTATGCTCCTGTCAGCATGCAGCATGCCTGTTGTGTGTTTGTGTGTGTACCTACAGGAGAGCACTGGGACTCCCAGCATCTAGGTTTTCTAGCACAGGAAAAATTCCCAAACTCTCCCAATAGTATAGCCAAGACACCTAGAAGTTGGGACATTATGCTGGGAGGAAGCTTGGGATGCTCCAGCCCCATCTTGGTGGGTTGTTTCACAGAAGCTGACGTGGCCTCAGGAGATGGGTGCAGAACCTTGAGTAGCAGAGAACAGCCCAAGTCAGGGCTCTGGGAGAGGCTTGGACAGATCTCGGGCAGCAGATAAGCCCTCTCCTCCTCTCAGCCTGTCCTGGCCTTCCTTCCTTGGGGTCCACAGGTGGTCAGGCAGTGTCATCAGGTGGATGCGCACAGGCTTAGGGGCTTCCTCCCCAGTTAAGCTTATAATTCAGAGGGTTAGAAAAGGTAGCATAATTGGCAAGAGACTAGAAGACACAGAGGAAAACATAAAATAAATGAAAACCAACAACGCTGTACAGAAAAATCACTTGAGTAAGGGTTTGACTTGTTAGTGTGGGCTAGGGACAGGCCACTCAGTTTAATTAAATATCATGGACACTGTGGATGTGTTACACGGATTATCCATTTTCAAAAACGTATTAGAATGCAGCAAAAATCTGCATATCATCAGAACTATTGTGACCATTAAGCTATCTTTCTTTGGTGATTCACAGGATACTTCAGGATCCCGTGGACATTTAGAGTTGTCATTCTGAATCTGCCATACTGAAGGATAGGCAATTGATGAAAAATTCTCATAGGATGCTGAAGTTTGTTGGTTTTTGAAGATACATGCTCCAAAAAGAACCAGGACGTGATCTGTCTTGTTCACTGCTGTATAACCAGGACTCACAGGGGTGCCTGGCACATAGTAGGGCTCAGTAAACAATTCTGAATGAATAAGACACTCCTGGAAGAGTACAGGAGGAGAACATCCAGCACCCAGTACATACAGTGCTCTCTATCAGCCAAACTGTCCCAAACCTTCAACAGTATTTTAACTGATTTAATTCTCCAAATCAATGAGAATTACCATTATTTTCATATCTTAGGTAAGGAAAGTGAGACATGGAAAAGTTAAGCATAATGCCCAAGATCATGGAGCTATAAATGGCAGTTTATAGCTCAGCAGCTAGTAGCATGCATTGGGCTGCTAACCACTGTACACACTGCCTTTTGGAAAAGTGGAAAGGCATTTACAAGGTTTGTCCTGATTCAAGAGGCAGTGAAGGGAAAGAATGAGTCCTACACCAGCTGGATATGACCCAGACGCTGGCATGGCACATGCCTCCTAAGGTCAACTCAGGTCGGCTTCAACTTCTCCATTCCTTATCCAATGGAAAGGTTGATTCTTTCATCAGAATTTCTAATAATGCAGACCCTAAAATTTTTTCCCATTTGCCTCCTATACCAATATCCAGAATCTTCTGAATTCAGGTTTCCATTCCCTCTCTTCAAGCAATTCCTTTGTTTGAACCCTGTTAAGCCCCACTGTGGGACATGATTCCTTCTCCTGGATTCTCCCTTCCCTCCAAATACTGTGTTTAATAGCTTCACTGGAAATCTAGAGGTAACTTGAGATTTATTCATATCAAAACCTGGGGTGAGAAACTGCCATATGGAAAGTTCTTGCCAGGTGGGTACCTTAAATATAAATGAGATAAAACCACCTTCCAGGATTCTTTTGTCTAGTTAGTAGACTAGTAAGAAGCCCAGCATTTCCCATCAAAACTTTTCTCACAAAAAAGCCTGGGAAGCTTGTTCATACTAACTGTAAGTAAGTAAATTAATGGCATTCCTTTCCTGGGGAATTTGCATTTTTAAAAGGAGATAATGCTTAAGTGAGAAAAGTGACTTTGTAAGTGATGGAATTTCAATCATCCCAAGCAGTTGGAGAGTTTGGTTGAATTCTTTCAGCCAGGATGATCACCATGTGTATATGTGCATTCCACACACAGATACCCATGCAGGAAGACATAAACACAGCACGAGAACAGCAAACACATCCCCTGAAAAGGGCACAGAGTCAAGGCCTGTGGATGAGCAGGCCTTCAGTATTCCTTGGGAGATAAAGACACCCAGGCAACAGGTACAGAGGGGCAGGAAGTCCCTCTGAGCTGTAATATTCCTTGGTTTGAGCAGTCTCATTGTCTAGGGGTTGGATTTGCAATATCACCTCTTCGGCTCAGTCAGTAACCATTCCAAGGATGATTTGGTGAAGGGAGCCCTATGTATCTTCCAACACAGAAGGCTCTCTCTCTTCTAAGAAAAAGTGTAGAAATTCTGGAACTGCCACTGCCCTGAACATGCCAAGTCTATACCTGCCCAGAGAATCATGGTGACATTACTGTGTTAGTCCCTTCCTCAAAAGCCTCAAGACTGAGCATCATCTCATATCAGCCATTGCTCCTCAAGTCATTTCAGTGGATGCCTATTGTTTTTGTCCATCTCACAGAACCCTCTTCCCATGGGAAACGCAGGACTACTGGTTTTGATAGGACAGAACCCCTATAACCACTCCTACCATAGAAGTGGGACTGTGATCCAGGCTTGGATAATTAAATATCTTATTTCCCTGTCTACAGGCATTGGCTCAGAAATCGACATGTGAACAAAGCCAACACAAGCCCTCCCTGGGACTCTTCCATCAGGACAGGGGGAAATACCATTTCCCTTCACAAGGATTGCTGGCTAGGAGTCAGTAAGTCTTGGAAAATGAAAAACCCCATTTTCTGCCATGTGGAATGTACCTATCTTCAAAATAAAGTCAAGTAGACACATATGGCACAAAGGGGAGAAGAAAGATGGACATGCTTTTCCTGGTCCCACCAAGACTAGGCCATCTTCTCCACTAGATTTCTCAGGATAACAAATTCCATTTTAGCTTACATTAGTCTTAACTGGATTTATGTCATTTGCAACCAAAATTTCCATTATGAATGCATAGATTTCCAAATATCCTCATCACAAAGCATTGGGCTAAACCCAAAGGAGGTGTACTGGTTGAGAGGTCAAAGGAACTAGAATGAATTGCCTCCCTCTCCTATCAAGAAGGGGCTGGAGTTTGTATTGTGTTCGCATTCACAGCTGTTACTCTCCTTTATGAATCTGCTAAGGTTACCAAATGATTAAATAGAAAGACAATATGTACAGACATACCTGCACTTTTAAACATTATCTTTTAAAAATTTTCTTAAGATTACATCAGGGAGACAGTGAAAGGAGGTACGGTGAAAAGCAGTCAGAGCTAGTATCCTAACTGATTGAAGGGCTGAGGAAGGAACAGGATCCAGTTGTGAGGCCACATGACAGAAGCCTGGATTCCAGGATTCAGAGTGGAAGGTAAGAGCTCAAGCGAGGAGTAAGATGTCGATCCACTCACCAAAGCCAAGGGGGTTATCCATTATTCACCAAGGCATGGCCCCATACAGATGCCCAGATCATATTGATCACTGAAAAATACAAGCTGCAGGACAATATATACAAATGATCACACAGCTATAGGAGCACCCTGCCTCAAAAACAAACAAAAAAAAGACAACCTTCACCCACATATTTCAAAATGCCATAGGTCACCTTGCCATTATTAGCATTGTTCTTACCTGGTTAAACAGGCCACCATGAGTTCCTGATTTTAAGAATGAGACTTATGGAAGCAACCAGAACTAGGTCAGAATCTTTTGTGAATGTGGGCAAGAAACAACACTTTTAGTCTTTGGTTTCCTCATCTTTAAAATGAAAATAATCAATTCACCTCCTAGAATCTTTGTGATATCAAAGACAGAGCATATAAAGTAGGCAGTGAATAAATTAGTCCTATTTATTGTGTCGTTACCACAGCACATAAAAAAAATAAGGTTAAAACAAAGCAAAACTGGGTACCTGGCACCAATATTCTCTTTTAATTTTTCATTCAGCTACAAGTAACAAATATTCAACTAGAAATAGCTTAAACAGTTAAGGGCTTATTTTTCTTTTATAATCAGCCATCTAGAGTAGGTAGCTGCTGGCACTAGTCTAGCTGCTCAGCTGTGTCACTAGCAATCCAGGCCCTTTTTTTCTCTCTGCTGTGGCAAACTTAGAATGCGTTCCTCTCCTGTGGCTGTGACCTCACAGTCTCAGGTGGGCTACTACCGATCAAAGCACGAAATAATGGGGAAGGGGCTGGTCACGTTCCTTCTTTATATCAGGAAAAGCTTGCACCTTCTCAGAACCATGCTTTGCTCCTAGATGCTTCCATGCTTCTCATTTGGACAGAATTGTGTCACATAGCCATCTCACTGCAGGCAAGACTGGGAAAGTGATTATTTATCCTGTTCAATTCCTGCTATGGAATTCATCAAAGGAGAAAGAGATGGGATTGGATGCTGGGTAGGCCAGCTGGGGGTGTCTTCCCCGTACTGAGGACAGGAAGATAAATCAGTTTGCTATTTTTGAAGACCATTTGGTAGCATTCCATTAAATTCGAAGTGCACATACCCTTCAACCCAGGAATTCCATTCTTTGGGAACTCTCCTAGAGAGATAGTAGCAGATGTTGCATTTGCAAAGAACTTGGGAAACAAGGATGGATTCAATGTCATTTAATAATGAAAAAAAACTGTATAGAACCTAAGGCCTGTCAACGTGGGGGTGATGAAGTATAAGATATTGAAACCAGCATCTGAGAGAATGTCACAGACCTCAGGTGACTGATAGGGAAAGCTCTCAAAATCATATTGTTAATTGAGAAATATAATCTGTAGGACAATATGCACAATGGTCACATTTGTAGAATAACGATGACAAAAACCCTACATTTAATATTTCAGAAAAATATAGAAAAGTTACCACCAAACTGATTAGAGCTATTTATTTCTGAGAGAAGATGAGGTTGGAGAATGTGAAATAACTTTCTGCATTTTAATAATGAGTGAATTAATGTAATACTTGTGTAATGTTTTACGTGATGGTACACATCTACAGTGGGATAGTAACCATTAAAGATGATGATTTAAATCTTGTTAGAAAATAGGCAGCTCGTACTTGGAGGAAGTCCTAACTTTTCTTTCCTGACAACTTGCCTTGGAGTTGTCTTTGGGTATGGAGTAGAGGATTCCTGAGTTTTCTAGTTTCTATGGTTCTGGGGTAAAAAAACAAGGAGATTCGCAATTGAGGCTATATTTACTGATCCAATGGCAGGCAGAGTCAGGGAGGAGACCCTGAGTTGAATTAAAGGAGTGACTTCCCCATCTTTAGCTAGACTTTGGGCCTCCAGAACAGAGGTTTTCTAGAATCACCTCTGTGGCAATCAGGGATCTGGAGTTTCTGCTGCCAGTACATGCTTTATAGAAGAGCCTACTTGGGCCAGAGGCACTGAGTGCACCTGCAGCCAGGCCTCTTTAGGAGCAGCTACCTAATAGCCCCGCTCTCTCTGTGCCAAAAGAAGCAAAGCTGGTGGACACAGGCAGGACCATCCAGGTTGCAGGACATTGGTTCTCTTCTCTTCTCTTCTTCCTTCTCTACTCCATCCTTGCAACTCCTCCCTAGGCTGGGGTTTTCTTTCCAACAGCAGATAATGGCACACAGGCTGTTCGATGCCAGCATCCTTACCCTATGCCCACTCCAGCCTACAACCCTCAGAACCCAGTGGGCTCTGGTAATAGGAGCCAGTCAGGCTTTGCCCAGGGACATGTGAGCTGGAGATGGGCACTGAAGACTCTGCATGTCCAGTCAAATGCCTGAAACCTCCGAGGTGTCAGGTCTGGCCTCAGAACCTGCCAGATGTGACTTGGAACAGTCAGTCAAGGAGATTGACAGTGCAGAGTTACTAAAAACAAACACAGCAAGGGCTGTTTTCTGAGCTCTAGACAGATGGAGACCTAGGGAATCAGACAGAGTAAACAAACATCGAGTAAATAAAGCCTTCTTCAGCTAAGGCAACAGAAAAAGACAGTAAAACAAGGGAGGCACTTTCTTTTTCTGCATTTGAAGATTGTTAAAATAGAAGTTACCACAACAGCCCTCACCCTTGCTTAAGCAGTTTCTGGCTGGAAGAAAAAGCCCTTTCTCTCTTCCTCCTCATGTACAAATCCTACAGGGCCTTCTTGGCCAAATCCACATGCTATCTTCTCCAGGAAGCTTGCCCTGGCTCCTCCTCCTCCTTCCACTATCTGGTGTGAACACTCGCCCCCAACCCAGGCTTGTCTCAGGCAGGCGTGAATGCAACTCTGCACCAAGTTGGAAAATGAATTCCCAGGAGGTGTGGCTGTCCTTGGTGCTCCATTCATTTTTGGGGCCAGATGGTGTCTGCCTCATTGACTTTCATTGCTGATCTAGCCTTGTATGCTGGGTTTTCACAGGTTGCTTCCTTTCCTTTATTTCAATTCATTATTCCACTTGTCCCACTTTAGTGCTTTGCACGATGTTCATCACGATGGCAGAGAGACAACTGGAGCTCTCAGTGGGTGGAGGTTTTGAGGGAGCCAAACAAACCTAGTTCCCACAGCTCAGTCCCTTGGATCTTGGAAAACCCTGCAGTGGGAGGCCTGAGAGTAAACAGTAAACACAGTTTTATTGAAAGACACTGTTGAGTAGGCAAGATGGCGAGGCCCGATATTCTTCCTTCTTTGCAGCTTCTGCTACCATCTTGCACGAGGACTATCTAAAGAGCAACTTCAAGGATGTTTGCTGTCCAGAGCTCTCTGATAAGTGTTGCTCCTTCTTTTGGTCACCAGTAAGGACAAACAGTTTATCTCTCTGTTCCCACCAGGTCTCAGGTGCTTACCCCAATCAAAAGCTCTATCCGTCCTTCCTAATCAAACAACAGCCCCTTCCACCTTTAAAGTTCAGTTCTACTTTCCAACAGAACCATTGTTTCCAGTATTCTGTTACTTACTCTATAGCCCTATCTAGTTGATTTTGTTCTGAGTTCCCAAAAATATTAGGAGTTTCTGTTCTTTCTTTTCCATTCTCTTAGATCCTCAGGAGTAGGAATGAAGTCTTCTTTCTCTTTGTCCCCAAGCATCTGGAAATGACTTGTTACTGTGCAAGTGAGTGACCTCAGTGTCTCTGACTTCTTCTCATTCCTTTCTAGGCATGCTGTAAGTTTCAGGGCAGCCCTCAATGTTAAGAGTAGCATCTGCTCACCCACCTGCATGATAAGGGTTTGGGTACAGTGAGTGTGACCTGTAAAGTGCTCTGAGATGGTAAGAAGAAATAGGACAGATCAAATCATGGTCATTTCCAGAAGGTGATCAACACTAGGGGAAAAAATGTTGCCTAACATTTTTCTTACATTCTCACTATTCCTGTGTCCTCCTTTTCTGGCTTTGCCATTTCTCACCCCTCCTCCTTGCTTTTATTTATGACATTATGTAACTGTCTCACATTTGGATTTAATTGACTCTAAGGGTATTGTTTCAAAATCTTTTATTGACTAGCACATGGTTCCCTGGGCACTGACTCTGCACTTGTGTGGTGGTGGCGGTGGTGCTGTGTTGTGTTAGTGGAACTGAGAAAAAGAAAACAACCCAGCTAGTGCCAACTGGCAACCTCCCTAGATCAATAATATTAACGATTTCAGAGACTTCCAGAGAGCTACTGCCAACTCTTTTGGCTTTTCCAATACTATTATCACTACACAAGAACACCCCAAGGCCCTTTTACTTGAAAGAAATGAGAGAATGCCCCAAATGAGAGTACTGTTGGTTTCTGTCTTCAAGGAATGCAACCCCAGTACTTCCTACAGGGAGGGATGGCTGGGGTTAGACTTGACCTTTACTCTGGGGTCAAGATTTTGGAGTGAGGCATGATCTCCTGTGGGCTCATTTTGAAACTGGTACCCATGTGACTACTTATTCTGCCTTGCCCTGAGAATTTCCACCTCGCTATATGAAGACAAATTTATAAAAAGTCTAGGGCTTCATTGGTAGAACAGATTAGTATTTAGCAAGTGCCTACCTAGGCTTTGGGACAGCACCTGGTTCCACTCTCTGCTCTACCTTTCACTGGGCATGTGTTCTTCTCAAAGCCCTCCATCTGTCTGGGTCTCCATCCTCTGTTATGTGGAGTGTAGGACTGTGGGGTTGACTAATGGTGGATGACAGGTGAGACTTGTGGTGGTCATTCACTGAAAGGGAAGGGGAACCAGAGAGAAGCTATATGGCTCAGGAGAGAAGAAAAAGGTCCGAAATCTATGGAAATCATCTATTCATCTGCTTATGTTTCTTGAGGGCCTACTTTGTGTCAGCAATAGTCTACATTTTAAACCAATGCTGTCCAAAAGAAATTTAGACAAGCCACAAATACACTTTTAAATTTCTAGTGATCACATTAAAAAAGTAAACAGGATAAATTAATTTTAATGATATACTTTATTTAACCCAGTATAGGGGTTAAATAAACGTGTAATCATTTCAACGTGTAATCAAATATATGAATGATCACAGAGCCATTTGATGTTCTGTTTCTCAGACTAAGACCCAGGATGTACTTTATGCTTAGAGCACATCTCAATTCTAGCCACATCCTGAATGCTCAAAAGTCACAGGTGGACAGTGGCAATCATATTGGACTATTTTCAGAGCATTTTCTAGTGGGAACGTGGACAAGCGAGCCTGTCTGAAAGTCAAATGTAATAACACGGTGATTGTGATAAGCTGAGGCCTTAACACAGAGCTCAGATGACGGCTGTTGAGGCTTTGACAGCAGATGACTTGGATAACAGTTGTCACGGCTAACATTTATGGAGTACTCATTAGGGGAGAGGCATTGCACTAAGCGCGTTTCACACATTAAATAATTTCAGCCTACAACACATCTAATAAGTATTGCTTTTACACTTATTTTATGAGATGAGGAAACAGAGGCTTAGAAACTGTAAGTTGCTCCAGACCATATGGCTTCTGAGTGCTGAGCCAAGGAGCCCAGTCTGTCTGATTCCGTGCACTTGGGCATGTGTTTACTATTCCACTGACTGTGTTCCCTTGGGGGAGTGAGCCCATCTGAATCTGTTAACAACATGTGGCTGTTTCTTAGCTCTTAGAGTCGTTGCAATGGATAAAATGCAACTGTCGCAAGTGGTGTGAATTGCTTGCTATACCTCACTTAGGACGCCAAGGATGGTTACAATCCTTTGATTCCTTCAAGTTAGATTAAAGTCATACATAAGGTAATAAGTTGGAGCTCAGTTTAACATTTTGGGGGCCCTTATTGTCCCGGGACTCATGGAGCCCTAAAGAAGATTTGCCTGGCTCCACAACCAAATACCACTGTCCCTGTTTGCCAGGCAGGGCCATGTGGAACTGGGCCTTGACCATCTGGATCTGCTGGTTCACACTGAAGTTGACTCCAGGTAACACCACAGGGCACACCTCCCTCAATGGGTTCTTTAACCCACAGCAGAACGCATTTAAAACATTCACATCATTTAAATTGTCCTGATCAAAATATTTCACATAAAAGTCTGAATTTATGGTTTCTCTCAAAAAATTTTAAAACTGATGATATTAAGTTCATATTCCCACATGTCCACCAACAGTTGGCACCAAGTAGAGGCAATTCCTTTTGAGGGGGAACGCATTATAGTTGGCCATAGTCCTCACCATTCCCTAATGCATCCCAGGTGAGATTTCAGTTTTCATTTATTATCACATTTGCCATTGTGTTCAATTGCAGAGACTCAGTTCTCTGTGTGCATGTCTCCACAGGCAGGCTGTGTTTCCAAAGGCCAACAGCTTTAACCTTTACTTACCTGGTACTTTGTGACATCTTCCGAGGCCTTGGGGTCCAGCCCCTCAGCCACACCAGCAGGGCTTCTCCTCTGTAAGTCTGGTGTCAGGGCAGGTTCTGGAATCCACTGTGGATCCTGCGACTGTCACACTTACTGCCAATTCTGAAGAGCCTTGAAACACTAAGTGTTCACTCTGTTCTGCAGCACAGTCTGACTGTGGGTGCTTCTGAGAAGGCAAACCTTAAAAACCCCAGGGGTTCATTTCACTTTTGCTAGGGGTTGCAGAAGCTTTGCATTTTCTTCCTAAGAAGACTGGGTAGTACAATGGCTGCCTGTCTAAACTTGGATCTGGCTTTCATCTCCTACTACTTGAATGAACTTGGAAAAATCATTTGATCCCCCCACGTCTCATTTCCCCAAATGGGAATCCTAAGACATATAAGGTTCTTGTTTGAGTTCCTGGCACAGTTAGGGCTGTGTAAATATTCCTATCAACCTGACAAATAGGTAAATCAAATTTTTAGCAGGTCACCTACTCTCCTACTTAATCTGACTAGTACTGAGCAGGCATAGGAAAACTGGTAGTCAATTTCTTTCTTAGCATCATCACCACAGAGTGCCAACTCTGAGAAAGACTTCTCTAAGAGAGTTTCTGACTTCATAGTATGGGTTAAGTTACCATGCTACTTTTAGCACTAGTAAATATTCATAATGATGGAGCAACAGGAAATAGGCCCAACAAATGGTCCCTGTCTATTGCTCAACAAAGAGGGGGATGTGTTCCACAGAGAGCAGCAGACCCCCAAGCTTTTCACAATGAGGAGCCCAGGTCTTCTCCCTGTGTGGACAATGTCAAGTGGGCAGCCTGGCTACACATCCCATCACTCCCTTGTGACTCAGACCACAACAGGAGATGGGGTCCTCTCCTCCCCACAAACTGTTGAAGAAGAAAAGTGGGGTTGTGCTCCACAGAAGAAAACCCAAATGCCAACTAAAAAGCAGGACTGAATTGGCACAATAGGGACAAGGCCAGCTGGACACGAGAGGATGCTCAGAGTGAGTGGTCCAGGAGAGCAAGTTGTGGTTGTGGTTTCAGGTACTGTGAGACATGGAAGGGACAGGGGCTGAGGAGGCAGACACCTGGGCTCCAGGCTGCTCTATGCCATGGATCAGTTCAATTGTCTTGGGTAAGCCCTTTGTCCTAATGGTCCTGACTCCTCAGTCAAGGAGAGGACTGGACTGGATAGTCCTCACAGTCCCTGCAAACCATGATCCTCTGTGGCCATTCCCTAGCTTGCCTCATATTTGAGTGACCATGCTCATCACATGCCCAGGCAGCCCCCGTGCTGTCAGAGATGCAGTCAATCTTCCAAGGCAAGAACTACATCTTCTATAAGATCCAGGGTCCCGTTCCAGTGCAGTTTAGGTTATCAAACCAAATTGGGCTCAGTAAAAAGCTTTGTTTTATGGACATGGCTTCCACATTGTGCACTTCATAATGACACATTTGTTAATCTGTTCTTTCACTAATTCAACATTCATAACACAATGCTGACACTGAGGAGAATAAACCAGACAACCCAAGAACAAAAAACCCATAAGGCATGAACCTTGACCTGACAACTGGTGGGTCAAGGCACCCTAACAGGCCCCTGCTTTAGAGTACAGGCCACAGCTAACTCTGTGTCACTGTAACTTCATTAGTCAGCTGGGTGAAGGGATACCAATGAGCCAGGGCATTTCTAGCACTCTTTAAGGCACCATGCTATCAAGACATCTTCCTCTAAGGGCTGCAGGGTGTAGCTCGGTGGTGCAGCACCTGCCTAATCTGTGCAAGGCCCTGGGTTCGATCCCCAGCACTGAAAAAGAGGAGTGGGGAGAAGCCTTCTTCTAGCCTGAGCCATAATCCTGTTCCATAACCACCTTCCCTTTTCAAGTCTAGAAGTTTAGAAACCAAGGTATTTCTGGACATTCCCCCCAAACTGCACAGAGCCTGGGCTCTGGCAGCAGGATAGTCTCTTCTTTTCCCAAAAGCCTAGATGGCCTCCCCCTGATGAAGCCTGATAATAAATGAGTTCATTACCTTGGCTGCTGGGGCTCCTGACAGCCCATCTGCTGGCATGATTAATTAAAACCATGACTGGCTATGGAGGTGCCATCTCAGGGCCTGAAAGCAATTAATCGGAGCATCTTCCAGATCGTCATTTCTGCTGGATCCTAGAGAGACCCATGCCAGAGAGAGGAGGCTCTCCATTGGTTAATCCCATTGCCTCTCTTTTATATTCCCTGCAGGGTCTCCTTCCCCAGGCAAGTTCACCTGTGTAAGTGGAAGGAGAGTGGTGAGGATCATATCCTCAATCCTCTAAGTGGGGCAGGAAACATTTAACGTTGAGGAGGATTTTCCACTCCTCCCTCGAGCAGGGAGTGTTGAGGTTTGAAAGAGGGCTTAACTCTCTTTTCTTGTCCTTGGGCACAAGAACAGTGAACTCCCCTCTTTCCATCTCTGTATGTCAGGATTCTTCAGAAAAAAGAACCAACAGGACACAAGCATGCACATGCAGGTGGGCACACACATACAGATATTCTTCAACTTAGGATGGGGTTCTGCTTTGATAAACCCATCGTAAGTTGAAAATATCAAACTGAAAATGCATTTCATAGCCTATGCTATGGTCTGGATAAGTGTTCCCCCAAAGACCCATGTGTAAAGCTTGGTCACCAGTCTCTGGTGCTATTGGGAGGTGGTAGAATCTTTAAGAGGTGAGGTCAAGTGAGAGGAGTTGGGTCACTAGAGGTGTGCCCTTGAAAGGGATACTGGGGCCCCAACCCCCTCCTCTCTCTTTGCTTCCCAACCACTATGAAGTGCTCAGCTTCCTCTACCAGGCCAAAAGCAACCTGCCAAACCACCATGAATTGAAACCTTCAAAACTATAAGCCAAAATAAACTTTTCCTCTTTTTAAGTTGGTTATTTCAGGTATTTTGTTGCATAATGTAAAGCTGACAAACACACCTGTCAAGCCTCATGGTTTAGCAACACAGCACACTGTAGATTATCAACTGTTTACCCATGATCAGTCATGTGGCTGACTGGGAGCTATGGCTCATTGCCACTGCCCAGCATCAAGGCAGTACTGCACTAAGTATCACTAGTGTGGGAAGAGATCAAAATTCAAAATTTGAAGCACCATTTCTACTGAATGAACACTGCTTTCACACCATTGTCAAGTTGAAAAATTACAAGTTGGTGAGGACCCACTTAATAAACTGAAGGGACTCAGGAATTGACTCATTTGATCATGGAGGCTGAGAAATCCCATGGACTGCTCTTTGTAAGATGGAAAATCAGGAGAGACAGCAGTACAATTCTCCAAAGGCCTGAGAACCAGCAATGCTGATGTTCAAGGGCCAGAGAGGATGGATGTTGTAGCTCCAATAAAAGAGAGAACATTCACCATTCCCAACTTTTTGTTCTCTCTAGGCCCTTAATGGATTGGATGATGCCCATCCACACTGGCAAAGGCAGATTTTCTTTACTTAGTTTACCAATTCAAATGCTAATCACTCCCAGAAACACCCTCACAGGCACACCCAGAAATAATCTTAACCAGCTACCTGGACATCCCTCAGTCAAGCCGATGCATAAAACTTATTATCATCAGTCTCCCTGTGGAGGCATTCCTGTCTCTGTCCTGTTGATAGCTTCAAAGGCAGTAGGTAAGGCCTCAGGCTCATGCCGAGCATTCAGCCCAAGGTACCAGAAGCCCTATGCTGGGGGATGTTAGGTCTTTCCTGGCCATAAATAAGGCTGCTACTTGGGTTCCCCACTGCCCATGGTCATGGCTATGCTTCACGTTGACCTCTGAAGTCAGAATATAGTGTGGAAGGAAAGTCTCAGATGGAGAATGAACCCCAACATCTGTGAGAAGGCAGAGAAGCACCACACTTCTTTTTCGTGCAGTCTGCAAGTCCTGGGACATCAAAATGTGATCCAGTATGAGCTTCTCACTTGAATGAAGCCACAGTAAATGACGAGGTGCTTCATGCTCTCACAACCTACAGAAGCTGCCAAGCTTGCCTTGGTTTATGGAAATTGTGTTTCTGTATCACCTCTTGCCCCACAGCTTGCCCTGATGCTCTTTTACTATTCCTGAAATGAAACAACCTGAAGCTAGAATTCACACCAAAAACAAAGAACTCTAATGACTTTAAACTATTACCTTTATTAGAGCATCTTCAATTTAACAAGGACCAAAGCTGTGAGCTACAGGAATGAGATAGGTGCAAGCTATGACTTGAATGTGTCTCCCAAAGTTCATGTGTTGGAAACTTAATCCACAACACAAGTGTTGAGGTGCCATGATTCAGGGCTAAGTCGCAGGAGCTCTGCCTTCATTAATGGATTGTCCTTTTTGGGAGTGGGTGCATTACTGCAAGAGTGGCATCCTCATAGTGAAAAGTGTGGCCCCTGTCTCCCTCATGTGCTCTCACCATGTGATGACTTCAACCATGTCAAACTGCAGCAAGAAGGCCCCACCAAATGTAACCACTTGACTTTGGACTTCCCAGCCCTCAGAACAGTGAGCAAAATAAACTTTTATTGTTTATAAATTATCCAGTCTGTGGTATTGTTACAGTAGCACAAAACAGACTAAGTACCTTTTTCTAAATGGTCAGAGGGGGAGGGATCTTTAAGGAAAGTCTTTAAGTCTTCTAGAAAAGACCTTTTATACTAACACATTAGACCACCATCTTTCTTCTATATCCTCAACCCTACCCCTTATTGGAATTAACACAATGTCACCATATCATCTCTAGGAAGAAAGTGGGGTGGAGGGTGCCTCCTCTTGCTGGGGTTGCCAGCGAGACTCACATACTCACAGGAACGAAGGTGGAGATGTTAGATTGGGTAGGACATTGAATTATATACTCTAGTAGGCCTTTGTGCTCGCTGCTACCATGAAGTGAACAGGAAATGGTTCACTTCCTGAGACAAGAGTGGGAGAAGCCAGGCACAGTACAGCTAAGAGCATTGACGGCAGGAACTTGGGGTCATCCTGTAGGATACTTTGACTTAACACCAAGAGCTGGCTTAAGAGTTCAATTTCAAGGGAGTCCTACAGAAAGGATCCAGAGCCCAAATGCCTCCATGCTCTGCAGGAAGGAGCACCTAGACAGCCTCTGCCATTCTCACTCCATACACATCTGGAGTTACAAATTGCCAAGAAACACCAGGGTGCGGCCCCCAAACTTGGCTGTAAATGGAGTCAGCTGGGAATATTAAACAGTGCTGCTACCCGTGACCTGGGTGTCAGAAGTCATCAAAGCCCTCCAAGGCAATTCCAAGGTGCACCAAAGACTGGGAGACACCATGGTCTGCAGCCCTGCCTGGCACTTCCCAATAGCCAGCCTCTGTGATTCTGGGAACAGGAGCCCAGAGCTGGCCAGGATGAACTGCAGGGCAGCTCGATAAATGCTCTTGGTGCACAAGGGTGGAGCCAGCACACTTACAGCCCTGGGAACATACTGCCCTTTGCCTGAGGGACACAGACAAAGGTGACATGGGCAAGAACTTCGCAGGAGGCAGCTGCAGAAAACAGGCATAGGCAAATCATAAGCACTTTTCCTGAAAAAAGGGATGGTCAGAGAGGGATGTGGCTGAGGCAGGAATGGGGTGGGTGTCAGCAAGTAGTGAGCAGGGCAACAAGAGTTGCTCTCAGAGAAGAGGGGAGAGACTGGGAGTCAAGCTAACCCAACCTGACAGGTGGACCAAGGGGACTCATGGGCACATGCCCTTCACAGTGGGCTACTTTTCTCCAAGAATCTCAGATCCCAAGAGGTGTGGGAGAGATGGATTCCCATTCCTGAGTACTGTCAGGCTGTCCTGTCACCACACAAGATTGCCCTGGTTTGGACTCAGCCCCTACGTGGTTTGTGTGTCCTGCCTCTTCAAAGCCTTCTCATCCTGTGCGGGCACTGCTGTCAGCATAACCCTGCTCAGACACCCATCTGGTTGCTTACTTTTTACAAACAGGGGTCCTCCCATGATAATCACTCTACCCTATCTCTATAATCCAACTGTTATCCAATGTACCTCACCTTTAGGCAAATCACACCACTTACCCTTTCCCGAGCCTGTCATGACATCTGCTGTGTCCTCTACTGAAATGGCCTGCCCCTCTCCACTGGACCAAATTCCTATTTCATTCACCATCATCTTAACTGCTACTAGCTCAGAAAGTATTCCAGTTACTAAGACTGAAATTCATTTCTTCAGTGCTTCAGAAACTCTTCTCACATCTTTTTCATGACTTTCTCTCACTGTGGACTCTGGCTATTTGTGAACTTCTCTTCCTATTGGCCCATGAACTTTCCCAAAACAAGCAACATGTTTTTCAAACTTGAATCCTCTGGAGTACCCAGGAGGGTTTTGGATATAGCAGATGCGCAATACAAGATTAAGTTGAATTTTATAGAATGGAAATGGGTAGGCACACAGACCTGCTTGTGGGGCGGCTGAATCATCAGAAGAGGCATTCTTTCCTGCCACCCTTGGATAAGATCCCCCATAGTCCACATAATACACATAAGGACAAACATAAAAGGTCAGAGTCACACAACTGGAACCCAATAATACACTGGCCACTGGATCTCTTTCTTCATAACATATTAGAATTTGTGAATAAAAGGACACAAAGGCACATGCATATCAATATAACAGCTGACATTTACAGAACACTTGTTTATTTCATAATCACATTCTCAATACATGCAGACAGATTATTTGCTCACAATTTAGCAGTCTGATCTCTTACACCAACACAAGATGGGCAAATGTTCACCATCTCACACAGCAAAAACATCTAATATACAAAGACACATACGTACTTATATTTATAGGAACAGACTAAAACCATTGAGTCCCAAATTTCTCTCTCTCTCTCTCTCATACACACACATACACCATACCACACAGATCTCTATTGCTATTATGGGTTGACTTGCCTTCCCTTCAAAAGCTATGTTGAAGTCCTAACCCCTTTAGAATGTGACCTTATAAAAAAATAGGTCTTTGATGATGTAATTAGTTAAGGTCACACTGGAGTAGGGTTAGTTCCTAATCCAATATGACTGATGTCCTTGTAAGAAGATGCCCTTCCAGACAAATATAGTGGCTGAGGAAGGGAGTGTATGCATTGTATGCTGGGAATGACACTGTGTGTGTGTGCTAGAGGGTGTAAGTTCATGCAGGCACATATATTATTCTACTCACATGTTTACAAGCCTGTGTGCACTCTTTCATTATACCCTCAGTCCTAAAACTTCCAATGTCTTCTCTGCTCAGACTATTAATTAGAACCACATACTTCCCTTGCCCCCTTTTGCCAGTGGGTGGATGGTAGTGTAGTGATCAAGCCTTTATCAGGATACTAAGCAAAGTGGCTCATTAAAGGTATCTAATCCTGACACCATTGGAGGATCCAGAGCCCAGGGAGTTGGAAAGAGAGGAGGGACATATTTAAACAAAGGAGCCAGGTGAATGGACACACTGTGATTGATAGAACAAGATCCTATGTTTTCCCCCCACCTAGAACTCAAAAGAGTTCTTTCTTTTGAAAGAACTCTTTTAGTTCTTTTCTTAGAAAGTTTTCCATTCTTCTGCTTTTAACATCCAGAGAGGCAACTGTCCATTTTGGAGGAGAAAATGGATTGCCTATTTGAGAAATGCACACTGGATCCCACAGCACGTTATGGAAAAAGCTGGAGTTGTCCGAGTGTTGCTTTTTATTGGCAAGAGTATCTATTCTTAGAAAATAGAGTAGGACATTTTAAAGCCAAACAGGTGCTGGTATGCTAGAAGAATAAATACAGACTTGGAGAGGCCAATAATGGGAAATACTCACTGGACACTCACTGGATTTTATGTGGCACTTATCAAGCATTTTATGTGGTTCATCCTCATTTCATCCTGAAATCCTGGAAGTTAGGTTGACATAAACCCTGTATGACAGTTCCAGAAACTGAGGTCAAGAATGATTGAGTAACTTGGCTAAGGTCACACAGCCAAGATATGCTACAGGCAGTGTTATCAGTCTGCTTTCCAATACTATAATGAAACACCTGAGGTAGTATACTTTATATAGAGACTTGCTTTGGCTATGGATGCAAAAGGTGTAGAGGCTGCATCTGGTCACGATCTTCTTGCTGGCAGAGTCCTGAGGTGACACATAGCATCATGTGGTGACACAGAGAACATGTGAGTATGTCTGGTCTCTTTTGTTCTTATAAGGCTGCCAGGACTCAGCCACCACAGCTCCACTCTTATGATATGATCCAATCCTAATCATTTCCTGAAGGTCTCACTTCCACACACCAGTAAGTTTCCATCCTCTTAACACCTTGAAATGAGAATTAAGCTGCCACATGAGCGCAGGGGGGACAAACCATATTTGAACCACAGGAAGCAGGATTTGAAATATTTGATTCCAGGTTGGTCTCATATTCATATGTGGTGAATATTATAAAAAGTAGCCTACTAAGATAAGAACAGGGATGGAAAGGTGTTGTGAAATCAACAAGTATCACTGAAGCCCTGGATTAAAGAACTATAATTCCATGTCTGTACTCCTCCCTGCTCTTCCAGGTCCCACCATTGCCACGGGCCAGCTGGAGGCCCCTGGTGATAGTGGGAGGAACAGCTCCACCTTCTCAAAACACTCACCTAAATTCTGGTATAGAGACAGCTGAAAATGTGTGGAAGGGACCTCGTATGCCTTCTCTGGTTCCTTCAGGGAGGCCTGCGCCTTTCAACAGATGGTGCAAATTGTTCCAGCTCCATTTCTGCAAAATCTCTGGCAATGATACAGGATGTGAGAAAAAGACAGGTGGAGCAGGAGGGCTGGGAGAGACAAGTTCCTGATACTGGCGCACTCCATGGGAAGTGTTACTTCAATGAACTGACTGCAAACCTCAAACAAACCTTGCAATCACCACATATGCAGCAGAACTGGCGCCTGGAAGGCTGACATCACTTCAGAGTTTACACAGTACTGTGGTTTGAATATGTCCCCCAAAGTTAGTGTGCTGGGAACTGAGTCCCCACTGCAACAGTGTGGAGAGGTGCAACTTTTAAGAAGTGAGTAGGTCATGAGAACTCTGCCCTTAGGAGTGGATTAATTGTCTCAGGAGTGGGTTAGTTATGGGGGATCTGGTTTCTGACGAAAGAAGAGTTTGGCCCCCTTTGTGCTCTTTCTGATAAAAGCATGAGTTCAGTCTCCTTCCCTCACTCCTTTGCTCTTCCTCATTTCACTATGTAATGTCTCAAGAAAGCCCTACTCGTAGGCAGGTTCCCCTGCACTGGACTTCTGAGGCTCCAGAGCTGTAAGAAATAGATCTGTTCCTTATAAATTACCCATTCCTGGGTGCTCTGTTCTAGGAGCATAAAACTGATCAAGACACACAATATATGAGGAACTGGGAGGTAAGCTGTCAGCTGGCCAACCCAGTATCCATCTCTCCTCATTTCTCCCTCTACTGGAATATTGGTCTTCTCACTTTTGCAGCCTCTCTTGCTGCTCAGATTGGGCATGTGACAAACTGCTGCCCAAAGAAGTCTGTTGAATCAGGACCACTGACCAGTAGGACTGCTGTTCTCCCAGCTACAGCTGGTGCTGCCCTTGCCACCTTCTTTAAAAAGGAAACAAAATGAGGGAAGAGTCAAACAAACTGCTAAGTCTCCATCACCCATTGCCTAGGCCAGACTTCTTGCAATGTTTTGAAACATTATCAAATAAGAAATAGGCCTTTTACTTAAGCCAACACTGGTTTGCATTCCTATTAGTCATAGCTAAAGAACTTTTGACTGATCTGATTGCAAAGTTCACATCTGTGCCATGTCACCAGCAAGGCCAGTAAGAGCTAGGAAACTTTATTTCATCCCTTCTAACAACATATTTTGTGGTACTTTATCATTAAAAAAATCAGAATGCAAATTAAAATGGCTGGGCCTGGGGTTATGGCTCAGTGGAAGAGCGCTTGCCTAGCATGTGTGAGGCACTGGGTTGGATCTGCAGTATAACATAAAGAAAATAAAAGGTACTTAAAAGGTACTGTGTCCATCTACAACAAAATATCTTATTTTTTTATTTCATTTTTTTGGGGGGGAACCGGGGATTGAACTCAGGGACACTCGGCCACTGAGCCACATCCCCAGCTCTATTTTGTATTTTATTTAGAGACAGGGTCTCACTGAGTTGCTTAGGGCCTCACTAAGTTGCTGAGGCTGGCTTTGAACTCGCGATCCTCCTACAACAAAATATTTTTAAAAATTTAAAATGGCCATCAGCTTTTTTCCCTAGTGTAATTAATGATATTCTGGATTTGAGGAAATAGTACATTAAAAAATTCTATGAAATTGACTGCCAGAACTATCAGGGTTCTTGATTTTCCAAAGATATGTTGTCCTCACACTTCATACTGCTTTGTTTGCCTGTGTCAAGAGGGGAGAGAGGGGGAGAGAGAGAGAGACAGAGTCAGAGAAAGAGACAGACAGAGAGACAGAGAGACAGAGAGAGAGAGAGAGAGAGAGAGAGAGAGAGTGTGTGTGTGTGTGTGTGTGTGTGTGAGAGAGAGAGAGAGAGAGAGTTGAGTCTTTACCTAGGGAGAAGAGTCCACAGATCTTTTTAAATAAACAGAAGCCCTAGCAAACCTCCTGCTGCTAGAGAACATGATCCCTTTGAAATGGAAACTAAGGTCATTTGTACCAAAATGAGCAAAAGTTTCTTTCAAATTGTCTTTGGAGCCTATGATACATCCTTTGGTTATCTGCAGTGGTCTCCAACTTTTCAGAGTATATTTGATGTTTGAAAACAGCAAAAAGTCACCTACCTCTGTTCAAACCTTGTGAATAATGATCAAAACAAGGCATGTGGTTTGCTTTAAAAGGATGACTAAAACAAGGGCATTGCCTAACAAGACTACTTTGAAGAACATCTAGATTCTAGCCTTTGCCTCTTTTTAAAGTCCTTCGCCTCCTAGCTGCTTTTTAATTTTTCAAAAAACTCTAATTTGGTACTGGAGATTGAAGCCAGGAGTGCTTTATTACTGAGCTACATCCCCAGCCCTTTTTATTTTGAGATAGAACCTTGCTAAGTTGCTGAGGCTGGCCTTAAACTTGTGATCCTCCTGCCTCAGCCTCCTGAGTAGCTGGGATTACAGGTGTGGGCCACTATACTCAGGTCCCCATGAACTTTAGATGACCTGCTAGGAGTGTTACTAGCAGCCAGAGGCCCCCTTTTTCCCATGCCTATTCCCTGCCTCCCTCAGACAAAGATGGGAGAAGACTCTGCCTGTCTCAGTTCTGTCCATTTGATGAAAATGGAAACAAAAGGCAGGAGTGGACTGGTATTTCTATGACTCTGCATAGATCTCATTCCTCAGACTCCAATTTTCTCCAATACAGGTCCATTCTCACCTAGAAGTGGTGGCAAGCACTACTCATCTCATGGCAAACACTGGGACTCAGGTCACAGGAACTCAGGGTTGACAAAGATGATTCTTGGATGTTGCTGAAGTTTCAAAAATGACAGGACCAACTCAGAAGAGTTTCTTCTGGCTTTGTCCAACGCCTCTCAGACATTCCCAAGTAGGGCTGGGGTACTGTGCCATTGGATATCAGGCATCTCCAGACTCTCATACCTGCATCCTTGGCCAACCTCTATCAATACAAACTGATAAGAAATGAAGCATATTTTTCAACCTTTTACTCTTACTAGAGCAGAGATAAAGTCATGCATACATTATATAAGATTGCCTAGATTTGCCAGGGATTCACTATGTCAGTCCTTCTGTCTCTGGGCAGTCTATTTCTACCCTGAGTGGAAAGACTACCAGAGAAGGGAAAGAGAAAATACCTTCCCTGTTTTCAAAATCACCAGAGGAGATCCCTTAGTAGGCAAGAATCTTAACACTAGCACCAGACCCAGGGGCTGGGGATGTTGTGGGGAGGGGGCTTGGAGAGGTGCATTAATACTAGGCCCAGCAACCTTAGAATAAACAACAAAAGTGATGTGACCACATGGAATACATGTAGTCTTTGGACATTGTATTTCACTCTGCTCCAGTTTGTGTTCACTTAAATTTGAACTAATAGCTTAGAATGCAATTAAAGTTCTGAGCTGTGACGTCTTATATGCTACCTTTTGTGCTTTCCTGGATGAGTTGTTACCTGCAGTACTTTCAAGAATGGAGTACATTTTGTCCTTAATTGTAAATGAGGAGTTACACCAGTGTTTCATTTTGGCTGCAGGTGAAAGCACAGGGGCCTCTATCTTAACCTCTATGGAGAAGCAGAATTCACAGTCATTACAGTTGTCTGATTTCAGGGTTAAAAGCAAGGCATGCACACAATTCAGAGATGAATGGACTCCCCCTGGGCAGTCTGTTTCTACCCTTACCCTCCTTGAAACAAGTCATAGTTCACAGTACTGATACGCATCCCCTCCAATAACCAACTCCAAACACAGTGGTGAACCATTCAGCCGGGAGATGGAGATTCACTGACATTATACCCGAGACAAATGAAGAAAAGAATGCCTGTGAACATCTGGTCTTCCCTGCTCCCCAAAGTTATCCATGCAGCTGTCCCATCACTCTTCTTTCTTCTCACTCACCTCCTTCTCTACAGATCTGCCCTCATTTATAATATAACCTTCATCAACACTCTGGTTGGAAACCAGTCAGAACACCAGGGCCACCACCTCCTCCTTCCAGCTCTGCAGGGTGCCATCTTCCTTCTACACTCCTCTTCCCATATGCCACCAGTCCACATTCCAAATACAAAGTATTTACCCAACAAACCAGACCTGTTCCTAAGGGGGAAATTTTGTACAAAATAAGTTTTACTTCACATTTATTTTCCATCCTCATTAGCCAATGAACTATATGCTATTAATCCTAACAATAATCTTATGAGGGTGGTTACAATTCCCAGCATGCCAAGAAGATAATAGGGAGAGAGTTAGAGAAATGTGGACATTCACATATGCCAAGACCCCATACTGTGTCTGTCAGAGCCCCTGTTGGCACCTTCCCTGCCCCACAATGCTGCAGTGCAAATGCAGGTGGGCCTGGGCTCTGAGTTACATGTGAGGCATATGTCTGCGTGGCTCCTTCTACATCCAGGCTGCAACTGTTCTCATTATCCAAGCAGCTTCTGCAAAGTCATCTTCAAATCCCCTTCAACTGAGAGGATCCTATCTTCTCCCAGGCCACTGTGTCCACAGATGAAATGCAAAAGATTTCATTATTTTGTTGTTTACAGAGGTTAAGGAACTTCTGGGGCCATGCAGCTGTTAAGTGCTACTGACACTGAGATTTAACAAATGTAGGAGTATCTAATATCCAGGTGACTCTTGGAAGCACTCAGCATTATGCTTCTCTGAACAAGTCTCTGGTCTTGGGTTACATTTAATTGAGAAAAGAGGTACTTCTTTCCATTCCCAAATGACTGCAGGAAGCCCACAACACCAAGCAGGTGTTAGCAACTCTACTTCTAGAGTAGAAGTACACGCAGACGGTGAGGTATGGGGTGGGAGTAGCCCTTTCTACCGATCCCGTGCTAATATTCCCCTGCCTGCAACAGAGAGGAGGACTTACACTTATGACTGGTGACTGGGCCACATTAGGGTATGCATGTGTCAAAGGCCATATGCATTTCCACTTTCTGCTCCATGCTACCTAAGTCAGGCAAGAAAGCCAGGGCCTACTCCATCTGAGTAGACAGTGAGAATCCTTTGCTCTGTTGGCAGCCACGTGGTGGTAAGGTCTGGATGATTGGGGCAGACTCCAAGCCTACACCATGAGCTACAACCTGACTGCTCCAGACATCTTTAAGACAAGTGAATATGAAAGAGTATGCTAATTTCCATTTCGCTGTTTATTCCTTGCACATTTAGTTCTAGAGGGAGTTAACAGCAGAGGGGCAAGGCAATCAAGCAAGCATAGAGCCATTCCTTGGTTGTGATATCTACAATATGATCAAAACTCAGGGTGACCATATAATCCATAATCCACACCAGGACACTTCTGTGAGTAAAGGAGAGCATATCGACCATGCCAGGTCAATTTCCTGGTAAACAGGGATGCATGGTCACCCTATCAAAACCATTAGAACCTTCCCTGAATCCTAACCTCTGATCACACAGATAGGTTTTCTTATCTATTTATTAAATGAAAGAGAACCTAAGTCCAATAGCAATAGGGAATAAGGGAAATTAACACTGGAATACTCAAGGTATTAAAAAAGTCCATATGTCCTGCCCATGCTTTCTGTTTGGAGTGTTCATAAAACCACCTCATTTGTGGAAAACACCTTAGTTTACAGAGCACTCTCATGGGCCTGCTCTAGCTTAATAATACTATGAGACAGCAAATAGGTCTAGCATCTTAACAGAAGCCACACAGCAAGCAGAGGCAGGACTCACGCCTGAAATCTGGGCTAGCCCCTCTTCTCTCCTCTAACCACACTATGGCCCCTAATGGCATCTACTCTGATAGGCCAGTAACTTGGATTCTGAACCTAGACTACCTGTTGGTGAAGAGAACAATGTGAAATAAGGCCCAAGGGAGATAGTGGGCCAGACAGGATCACAACTGCCTGAATCATAATCACTACAAAGCCAGTCATTAGCATACATTCAAGACAGAAGTACAAAACTATGTCCATTTGTTTTTGTTTTGTTTTTTTTTTTTAAACCATCCTAGATCTGGTAAAGAAAACAACCAAATCTCAACATCAAATTTAGAATTTTCTATGACTCTAAATTTTAAGTTAATTAGCAAAGGATTAAAATCCAACATTTAATATAATTTATTTTTTCTTTCTTTTTTTTTTTAACCAAGATGGAGTCTCACTGTGTTGCCTAGATCTTGAATTTGTGGGCTCAAGTGACTCTCCAGTCCAGCCTTCTAAGTGGCTGGAACTATAGGCATGTGCCATGGAGCCAGCTAAACAGTGGTTCTTAATAGGAGGCAGCACATACCCATGAGGGGCATTAGGAAATACGTGGGGTATTTGCATTAAGACTGGGAGGTGAGTTGCCTTCTTCTATCTGTGCCTCCTAAGTCAACAAATTTCAGAGACATCTCAATGTGACAAAGAGACTAGAATCAATGGTTTCCAATTCACATACAAGTCTAGCATTTGCTGGACTACTGGGTTTCTGAGGACTACTAGCCCGTAGCTGATGGATGATGACACAGCACTTGTTGTTCTCCAAGGCTCTTAAGATGTCAGTAGAACATGCAGAAGTTCTGTAGGTCTGCAAACTCATATCAGGGAAAAGGGACCTTGATGTGTTCATCTAATACACAAAGTCCCTACTTGTGTCATTGTGCTATGATAAGGTCTGCATAGCACATATACTGTGCCTGCAGGAAATTACACGGTTAATTTAGTCCTTTGTCTCCCTAGCTATAAAAACGCCTTTCTTCCTGTTGCACACAATCTTAATCAAAAAACATCAGAAGATCTAAAGGACTAATTGGATTCAAACTTTTTTCCTTTGAAAGAAGAACTGATGTTTCCAAGAGGTAATTCTCTACACTGCCAAAGATAGGAGGTGCTTATGGGGCCACACTTATTGAGCAGAATAGGAGGATCTGATAAGAATGTAAATTTAGAGAATAAGTTTTCACTTTCTGTGATTCTAAGAAAGATTGTTTTGTCCAAATCACAAACATCCTTTGGGTTTTAACTATCTAACTGGATTGATATGTCATCATCCCTCATTGGGGTAGCTTCAGATAGGCATCTGTATGTCAAGTTTGACTCAGGTGTGCAGAATATCACAAGGGGATGGGCCTAGAGACACTCCTTCTCCTCAGCAGAATGAATGACATTCCATCTTGGAGATCCATTTTCAATCAATGCACAGAAGGGCTTTAATTCTCAGCACAGCACTGAAGATTTTTTTTTTTTATGGACAATTAGATAATTAGTAATGATCCATAGAGGAATGAGTCATGCCTCTAACAATGCATTTACAAAATGAAGGCTATCCATGACCATTTAATTGGGGTATTTAGGATATAGGTGATTTGGTACCAAGAAATTCATGATATCAGGAAGAGGGAAGAAGAATGTTGGGAAGGAAAGAGGACAGAAAAGAAGAAAGTAAGGGCTTTGCTACTTTGTTTTGGGAAAGGAAATATTATCAAGAGAAAAATAAAAGTTGACGTAAGTAGAAATGGGAGAGACAGGGAAAGTAAGGTGCTTTTTTTTTTTTATTTTACTTTTTTTTGGAACCAGGGATTGAACTCAGGGACACTCGGCCACTGAGCCACATCCCCAGCCCTATTTTGTATTTTATTTAGAGACAGGGTCTCACTGAGTTGCTTAGGGCCTCGCTAAATTGCTGAGGCTGGCTTTGAACTCGCGATCCTCCTGACCAGCCTCCCAAGTCGCTTGGATTACAGGCGTGCGCCACCACACCTGGCTAGTAAAGTGTTTTTACACAACAAAACCTTCTCTATGTGACACCTGTAAGTAGAGAACAATGGGATGATAACCTAACTCCTGGCCGTGAATTTCTTGGCTGTTGGTTTTTTTGCAAGGTTTACTGATATGGCAGAGGTTGGGCCAGAAGTGGGCCTTTTCTTCCTGAGACCACCACCATCATTTCCTGCTTAAGATGCTAATATAGGGAAACTATGTTCCCTTCCCACCTTGCTTATGGAAAACTGCCTATTTACAGAGCCAAAGTAATGTGGTGATGAAAAAGGCTTAACTACAAAGAGAAATGGGTCAGTCCTTCCCTGTGATTTTCCTCTCAGCTACTTTCTGGTAGGAAGCAGACGTCATTGCTCAATTAGCATGTCATGACTGCTGCTGGAGGAGCAGGCTGGGAAGGGCTGGGACTCACCAGTGCCCATACCATGGTTCCAGAGGAGATGTTAATCACTTCATGAGAACTGCAACCTTCACCAATATGCCTGGTCAGGAAGAAATCTATTTTCCTGAAACTTAAAAGTATGTATGTAACAGACCAAGAAGAATAAGACCACAAAAGAAATATGCCAATCAAAAAATAACAACACTTCTTTATAAAATTGTACAGGGTCTAAATGATGTCTTACAACATGTATGTATGGTCCACTCCATAGAGACGGATGGGAATTCCCTTCCAAGTAACCTGTTGAGATGATCTCCAGAGCTTCAGGTTCCCCTGAATGGTTTCCTCCAGGTTGTTCTGTTTAGAGTCCCCAGCACCACGGAGACGGTAACTTTCTTAGATTCCCCAAACATCCACGACCTACATCATGTCCAGCTGTAAACAAAAATGACACATTCATAAGGGAACCAGACTGGGCACAAGGCTGCATGCCTATAATCCCAGTGGCTCAAAGGGTTAAGGCAGGAAGATTGGAAGTTCAAAGCCAGCCTCAGCAACTTAGCAGGGCCCTAAGCAACTTAGTGAGACCCTGTCTCAAAATAAAGTGGTAGAGCACTTGCCTAGCACGTGTGAGGCACTGGGTTCGATCCTCAGCACCACATTAAAATAAAAATAAATTAAATAGAAGTCCATTGACAAGTAAAAAATGCTAAAAAAAAAAATGGGCTGGGGATGTGGTTCAGTGGTTAAGTACCCCTTGGTTCAATCCCTGGTACAAACAAAATAAAACAGAACAAAATAAAACAAAATAGACCCATCACTGATGCTCTGGCAAAAGAGGGTTTAATGAAAACTATGTTGGTTAGGCATGCATGAACTTGCATGCTTACTCACTACTAACTACTTTAGGATTTAAATACCAAATCTTTCCTCAGTTTGGTATTAAGAACTTCTCACAAAAAGGATGAAAGCACATATATGGACAGTTACCAAGCAAGTATTAAAGAAGCGTCTAAACCTGGAAGATGGACGTAGATTCAACATTTATACAGCTTCCCAGGTATCCACAACATGGTGTAATGAGGTGCGGAAATCCTCAAATACCTATCAGTCTATTTTGTTTATGTTAAGCTAATTGAGAACATTTAAGAAGTAGTTTCTTAAAGGCTGTTTTTATTTGTCAACCCACACAAATTGCATGCTGTATTACTTATTTTTGGTTAAAAGCAATTTCAGTAAATTATAACATTTTGCTACTAAGGAAATAGCCTTCCCAGTTCATTCCAGCCCTTCAAAGAAGGGAATTAATCTGAATGAACAATGCAGTCCGAACCACAGAACACAGGAATTTCCATTATGAAATCACCTATCTGATTAAATTTATAATGGCAATAAATAACAGTGTAGAGAGCTTCTGGTGTGTTAGAAATTAAAACACAAATAAGAAACAAGTCTGCGATAAGCGGCTTTTGTGGCTGAATTTAGAGCTCAATTTCAATATTTAGATCACCTGGTATGTATTGAAAGCACTTACTAAATCGTCTATATCACCACCTTCAAACACGGCTGCTGTGTCTTCATGTGGTTTTTCTTTGGGGGCCAGAAACTGTGAATAGAAAGTCAGTCATGTTAGTACAGTGACATTTTTGCCTCTTTTGATGGAGGGAACAGTTCGCTAGCATTCCACAGGCAAACCTAAGGAAGGCTTGCTTAATAAAGTCCCATTGGAGATGGCCTCAAAGAAACATCATCTCGGCATATTCTCCTTCCTTTGGCTCTGAGCGAGAGCACCAATTTTGAGGTTCAATAGTCCATACTAACTAGTTACTAGAGAAAGGTTTAGGGAAGAGGGAGGATATGTCAGGGCTTGTCAAGATGGTGAATCTGGGGAGGGCCCCACATCAGCATGAGGGACACCTGATATTTCACTTCTGATTCTACAGGTAAGCTGGCAAGATAAGGTTAAGAAAATAAACACCCCAAATACAAAAATGGGTGAACCTGAAAGGCTGCTTAATCCCTTTTATGGAAGTCCTTCTATTTGTGTTCGAAATTGTCAGGAAATAGGCAGATAAGAAAGGGATGAGAAAACTTCTGTTCAGCATCAGTGTTTTAGACCTGAAGATTCTAAAAGGCAGAGACACAGAAAAGCAAAGGCCCTGAAGCCAAGTCTGTGAGGATCAAAGAATGATATTCAGAATTTTTAAAAATTTTGAGTGCCCCTGAAAAATTATTTGAATACCTTTTTTTCTATATTGTCTCCTCCAAGAGATATGGTGGGGTGCCTTTTCAAACTTCAAGGCATGTGGCAACTATGTCCAAGAGCTAGGTTCTACCAATGCCCATCTATCCTGAGAAAGTGACCTTTATTTTGGAGCAGAGACCAGCCTATAGGAATGAGCATTTTAAAGGGGATAGAAGGTGGCAATGCCTGTTAGCACTCCGTAACTCAGCCAGTGTGCAGTGGAGCACACGTGTGCTCTGGCTTAGCTCTGCTCTCCTGCAGCTGCCTCTACCCATAAAGGAAAAAATGTTGTTATACTTGCCCAACATGAAAAAAATGGCAAGAACTGCTTTTCCTATACGCTCCTATACTGTTATTGTTATGGTACAGTGGACATGATAAAGGTCTCTAAAACATAAGACCTAAAAATAAACTAAACTATGTCTCTTTAACAAATTATAAATCAAAGTCACTCACTAATTAGGTTGCATGCAGCAAGTCTCAGGAAGCAATCTCTGGCCATCCTTCCATTTCTGAAGCACAGAAACTCACACACAGTTAACATAATGGTAACAGCAAAAGCTGTGTCTGCACAGCTGGGCACTGCCTTCACACAGACACGGCTAGGTTGCCTTGACCTCTCTCCTGGACTACTGTTTTTTGGGTACTAGGGATTGAACTCAGGGGCACTCGACCACTGAGCCATATCCCCAGTCCTATTTTTTGTATTTTATTTAGAGACAGGGTCTCACTGAGTTGCTTAGCATCTCACTTTTGCTGATGCTGGCTTTGAACTCCAATCTTTCTGCCTCAGCCTCCCTACCCAGTTCTTCACTATTCATTAACCTTCATTTTGACTGAGAGATTAATTCTTTTAAGGACACGTATGGATTTTCTTTTCCATAGCCTTTTGTTGACCCTAAACTGAATCATGTGCAGGACTGGGAATCAAAGATATGACAGGCAGAAAATCTTAGCAATGGGGACAGACAGTCTGGAAGAGAACTGATAAGCAGCGGCTGTATCATTAATTCAATTTATTGTGGGTGATTATTAATAGAGATACCTGAGGACCAAATACAGATAAATAAGAAATTCATACATTTATTTGTACAATATATACCTAAAGGCTAAACACACAATGCTCTACCTTAAACTCCAAGTTAATCTTTATGGGTCTCCAAATTATTATCACTATTAAAAATGATTTTTATTTGATACCTTGCTTCTCCTACTATTACAATTAACCACTGCAAGGTTTTCCCTATATTAGGAATATAGGGCTAATGGATAAGACATATCCAGGTAGGGTGGGGCTGGGGATGTATAGCTCAGTGGTAAAGCAGGTGTCTAGCATGAATGAGGCCCTGGGCTCAATACTTAGCACTAGAAAAAAAAACAAAAACAAAAACAAAACAAAAAAAAACAAAGACAAATAGGGTAAACAAAGTAAAAGGCAGAGCTGTGTTGTCATGTACTTCTGTGGGACCAAAGGACTAGCATATCCAAAACAAATGACAAACTCCATGGGCTCAGTAGTATGACAGTCTACTACATCTTTTACCTTAGTAACCTGAAACATTATAGGCACTTTCAGATGAACATAGAAAATTCCTAGTGTTTTTTGGCATTCAGCCTCTAAAAGTTGCAATTCTCATTCCTTCCCCACCTGCAAAACCCTTTTCAGAGTAAAATGAAAGGATAGATTAAGATAGGTCTATCTGCAGTGTGACCATGGTATATATAATCAAACACAAATGGCACATCTCTGAGGATAGACCAACTTCCTAAAAAGAGAGGAGCACCAGTATAAAAACCCTTGCATTTCTATCAAGTGCTAAACATCTGCAGCTGATTTCCCTGACAGATCTGCCTCACATTTCTGCATAAGCAAATTATGGCTAAAAGCTGAGCTGCAATCCATTATCCTTCCCAAGGCCCCGGGCAAGGCTGATCTCTTACACTTATCGCTCCTCATCAGAGTTTTTAATGGCAAGTAATTTCCAGGCTGAGCAGTGGCAGGGAAGGAAGCTAGAGGAAGGTAGAGACAGAGCAGAGAATTCAAGGATTGGTTTGCTTTCTCAATAAAAGTAACAATTCCCTGAATGCAACAGAAAAGGGTAGGAGTCAAGTTTCATCTTTTCTCCTGTTCTTTTCCTCTACAGAATGCTAAGGACATAGAGATGAAATAGAAAGGACACTTGTGTGACACATTCCCCAATCCTCAAAAAGCCAGCATCTATGTGGGGGTGCCACAATGAGTCTCTTACTTGGAGATCTTTATGAAATAATAAACTACTACTACTTTAATTCATTGTATACTGAAATGCAATCCTGGTTAAATGCAGAGAAATGGAATCAATAACCTCCATATAGGAACTGCCTGTCTTATCCCTCCATAAGATTAAAAATTAATAACCAGGTTGTGTTTAGACCCCTACCAAAGTCCAAATTAAAAACACCTGGCTTCCATCAGGCTGATTCCAACACCATCAGGTGATCCCAGATGTATAAAAAAGCATCAAGATGAACATAAGTTTGCCTAAAATGCCATAAATTTAGGTTTCACTAATGTCATCTGTAGCTTATTTTATGCAATAATGGCAATAGAGTGCTCCAGAAAAATCCTCCAGCCTGGTGTGTAGAACATGACCATAACCTCAGCCCTTCAGGACCACTGGCAAGCTATGGAACCACTTCATAACTGATTCTCCTCAAAAATAAAAGGGAAATACTACTGTTCACCCTATCTATCTTATAGGGTTGTGGTGGTGAATCTCAAAAGAAAGTGCAAAATTGCTTTGTGGCAGTGTTTCATGTTCTAATTCTTTGGAATATATCTAATATACACCCACCAAGCAATATATACAAGAATATCTAACATATCTTTATTCATAATTGCCAAAGTCTGGAAAAAATCAAATGCCCATTATCAAGGTAATGAATGAATAAATTGCAGTATAATCATAGAAAAGATACTACATAGCTACAATAAAGAATGAGTAATTATAACATCTATGAAACACAAAAGGCATGATTTCAAAGATATAAAAGTCAAGAACAGGCAAAACTATTCTCAAGTGGCAGAAGTCAGTAGTGGTTACCTTGGGGGACAGAAGGGCTCTGACTGAGGAAGTCCTGGGGAGCCTTTTGTGTGGTGGGCACACAGGTATATGAATGTACAAGAATTCATCAAGCTGTACGCCATATGATGTGTTCATTTACTGTATATGTTCTACCTTCATAAAAAATTTAAAATTGTATCTTAAAAGTCTCAAGCCTTAAAAAAATATTAGGTAACACTGTGATATGCATTACTGCTTTTCTTGTACTAGCATACTGAAAAACCACACCAGAGATTTAGGAAAGCAGAAAAGAGCAAAGATAAATATCACAGGGTCCAACAGAATCAGACTCTTAAACCACCTTAGAATCCTCTGCAAGGCTTTGGTGATCTCTTATATATTCTCCTGCATGAAACTAGGTATATTCTTGAAAGAGGGAGCATGAATATATCTTCTCTGGATAGATGGGACTGGTGGAGGCATGGAAAGGTGAAGTCACAGTGTGGTGGAAGGGTGGCTAGAGTAGGAGTCCAGGGGGTCTTTGTTCTGGTCAGTTCTGCTAGTCATTAGCTTGCTGTGAAACACTGAGTTATTCAACTTCACCTTTCTAGATGGCATTAGAGAAATAACTGTATCACTAAGCTAAGCAACTATGATACAAGATGGAAAACTAATCAACACTAATAACATTAAAGAATAGATGAGGCCGTTGAAAGGAAAACAAGTGCTAAAAATGCCCCCCACCCTAAAAGCTTGCATCTAATGATTATTTAGACACATTTCAGTCTCTGGGACTCCCCAAAGCTATGGGGATAAATCATCTTTCTCCTGTGTTCTCAACATGGAATTAAATGACAGGAGATGGGGGCCAGTCCAAGAACAAGATTCCTGGTCAGTCACTTACTGTGAGATCTTGGACACCCTGCTTCACCTCTCCTGCTTATGACAGAGCCAGGAAGTGAGACCAACATGATGGATAAAAGGCACTACACAAAGACTTTACCCAACATCAAATGCTAATGGCATGTCTAATACCACTATCTAGAAACAGAAAAGGTTAAGTGAAAGAACTGACAGGTTAAAATGACAATAAAAATGAGCTCCAGAGATGGATAATATTTAGGTTTCAAAGTGAAATGAGAGGTACTGGGAAACTTGTGACTATCTAAATTTATGGAAGAATTATCTATGTCTGCAGTAGGGCTAACTTACCTCTGTTTCTCAAAAGAATCATAAAACTCCCACATTCTAAAACACACTAGAAGAAAATGGCCGTCATTAAGATGTGCAAGTGCAGTTATAATTTAATTTTCACCTAAAATGGACATCCTGGATAATTATTTCTTCTCAAATAACACTTACTAGCAAGAATTTGACAGCTTGCTAACTTTAAATAACTTATGGTAAATATCTTGAAAGAATTAAAATGGGAAGTACCCAACTCAACATCTGAAGGCAACATAAATGAATATTTCAGTACATGGTCAAAAGTGATCACATTTCCCTAACCTGGCTAAGGGGAAAAACATTGAAGCATGTAAGTATTTCCTATTAGAACCACAAGGAATGGGTTTCCTGGAGCAAGCGAGAATTAGTCTGCAATGCTCCCCAAGATCATCAATATGTGCAATTTCCCTTCTATTCTTCTTGCTAAAAACCAACCGATGTCATTTAAAAACATTGTAGATATAAAAGATCAAATTTTTGCTCTGACAAACAAGAAAGGGTTCAGGTATTAAAGCAGATACGACAGCATAACTTTGCAAGCCAGACATGATAAAGTGTAAGATGAAGGTGAATCAGAATTTAGGCTCCACTCTGTGATCTTCAGGTCATTTTAACCACCACCTGGCTTTGGGCAGTCACCTGTTGAGATAAGGCAAATAGGGACGACTGCATTTTACAGATTGTTTGTAAGACTTAAATCTGTTTAGGAGTGAAGGTCCAGTGTGGTGCACAGGGACCAGCTTTTTAATCCTCTTGCTGCCTCTGAATGCTCATAGTGTAACCCTACTTAAACTTTCTGGAATTTGGTTTCCCAGTGATAACAGGACAGTATTATGCTCCTGCTTGACCTCTTAGCAGATCACTGTGAGGATCACAGAGACAGTACTGGACGCTTAGTTCTAAAGTTAAGATACATGCCAAAAAAACTTTTTTTCCAGTGCTAGGGATTAAACCCAGGGTTTTGTGCACACTAGGCAAGCACACTACCACTGAGCTACAATCCCACATCTACACAAAATTTTATTACTATCTCTATCATTTATCTAGATATGACGTACATATGTTTTAGGTGAACATCACATAATGTGAAGTTTTTTAGAAGCCAAAATGTTACATAAACATTTGATGTAAATATTTAATTGGCTGAAGCACTGATAAGTGTGAAAAAAAGAAAATGGCATTTTCTAGATGTGTGTCTACAAGATTAATATGCAATATTCATTTCAGAGGCTATGAAATAATGTACATCAAAGCACAAAGCTGGTGCTCAATACATTTCAGTCAAATTTCCTAACTTCTCATCTGCCATGACAGCGAAGTTTTGCTGGTAGTATCAAAAGCATACTTACTGTGCCTTGACTGGAAACATTGCTCCAAAAGAAAGAAAATGCAAGACAAAGCTAGGTTACCTGTGCTGGGAGAAGTCTCTCCGTGTGTTTTTTATTAGGTTTTCTCTATTCAAAGATGGTGACATTCCCAGAGTTGTCTTAAACTACAACTGAAGTCAGTTTTGGTGATATTAGAATCATCTAAGCATATCACCTCATACCTAGCAATTAACTGAAATTTCTCTCTATAGCTCAATTATCAGACTCTGTGCCCTTAAATTTCAAAGAAGATATCACATTTGCAATATAGAACAAGGCTCACACAATTTAAAAACACATTATCCCTTTCTAGATTTCTTTCCTCTCTAATATTCGAGATTCACTGAGCTGTGACACTTGGTTAAGATGTACTGCAAGGAGGAAGCACTACCTTTTGTAGATCAGTGCTCCCCACTTTCTCCAAGAACTATATGTATTCGATTCTCGCTTGGATGACAGATTTTTATAAAGCAATAATGACTAAAATTAAATTGTATGTCTTGACTTATTTTACTTGTTTAGCAAAAACCTTCAGCATACATGAGGGCTAATATTATTTGTCAACTTGGCTAAGTTATGGTGCCCAGCTGTTCCATCAAACTGTACTCTAGATGTTTCTGTGAAGGTATTTTGTAGATGAGATTACCACTTACAGTCATCTAACATTGTTTTCAATCTGTTAAAAAATGGATCAGGTCTCATCCTGTCAGTTGAAGGCCTTAAGAAAAAATCTGAGGTTTCCCAAAGAAGGAATTCTGTTAAGACTAACACAGAAGCTCTGCCTGAGTTTCAAGCCTGTCAGCTTGCCTTATATATTTTGGACTTGCCAGCCCCCTCAACTGCATGAGCCAACTCCCTAAAGTCAGTCAATCAATCAAGCAAGCTGTGTGTGTGTGTGTGTGTGTGTGTGTGTGTGTGTGTGTGTAGTGTGTGTTTTCTACTGATTCTATTTCTCTGGAAAATCTTGACCTACACACTCCACTCCAGTTCAAGGGGGAAATACAATTCTAACAGTGTATAAACTGACAAAAATAAAACCAGTTACCTGACATACCTAAACCCATGGTACTCAGTACTGACTGTGGAAGAAGAGGGTACAGACACTGTGGACCCTCCTGGGATAACAGTCAGCTCCCGAGAGTATGCATCTAAAATTCCAGAAACATACTCCCTGAATGTAGGGAGCACAACTGTTCTTTAAGAAAAATGTTTGTCATGTACAGTACCGTTTAAAAATTCTTGTATGTGCTGACTAATTTGTCTCCCAAACAACATGGTTTCTGTCAGATGCCTTTGTTGAGTTGAAAGTTCAAGGCAATTTCCATCTGACCTGAATCGAGACCTATGGTGAACATTTCAAGTCTTGCTCCTGCCATTCCCTTGACACATTCCTATCCCCAGGTCAAGCTCTCTCTTAGCATATATGGTTATCTTCTGAGTCTCCACTGCTACCCTATGCTCCCTTGTAACCAGTGTTTTGAGTTTCTGGAGGGCAGAGTGCCGTCAGCATGCAACACAGGGTCTAGCACATAGCAGAGGCTTTCTTAGGGCAGTTGCCAGGCACTGTGCTAGCAGGACTGGGCCAATTAGTGACAGTAACTAAAATTCAATGTTATGAACTATGCTTTTGGGCTATTGAATCTAATTCCATTCAAATTTCATCACAACCTTGAGGTATAAAGAAGGATTACTGAACTAAAGAATCATGTGTATTGTGACTCATAGCTGAGTCTGACTCAAAGCTCATACATCAAACAGGGAGGCCTTGTCCTAACAATTGTGTCAATCTTTTATTGAAAGTGACCTTTACTGAAAACACCTGGATGTCCCTTATGCTAGAATATGAGTTTTTCTCTATGTGCTGCACATTCATTTAAGAGACTTTAAAAATACAAACAAACCATGCCCAGTACCCATCTCAAACAAACAGAACAGAATCTCTGGAGTGATTCTGATTTTTAAACAGTATTAAAAAAAAAAAAGTTGCCTAGGTAGTCGACTAAATGTGTGGCCACAGTGAGAAATCACTAGGTTAGTGGATTTTATAGCCTTTTCCAGGGTCTAGGCTAAACCTGGCATGTACTAGGGAGGCCAGAAGCTCTAGGACTACTGAAGCTGGGATTATAGGTGAGGTCTAGAAATATAACCAATGGCCTATGGAGAACTGAGTGGATTATAATGTTTCCTGTGAGGATGCTGCAGTTGAAACAATTTGCTTGTTGACTAAAAAAAGAATGGGTGCCCTACTCCAAGCAACTTAAAATTTAACTTAAGGACATCAAGGAAAATAATGTCTACCGTAATAATTCATTTAATACAGGGAATTATCCCTCAATACCTTCTTGGCTTCCTCAGCTGTGACAGAGCTTCCAGATGCTTCATCTTTGGTGATCAGAGTGATTCCATCTAAAAAGTAATTCAGAGTAAACTTCAAACACAAATAGTTAATCCTAATCTCACCTTCCTTTTCCACCATACTTAAAACTATGAAGATGCTCTGTCCTAAGGAAAAAACCCATAAAACTATAATGGCAATGAATGAACATCATTCATTTCATTTCACACTACCTTTTCTCTTATTTTTGCTAATATAGTAAGAAATGAAGGCCACTTGTCCAGTTCTACACACTCCATGAATGCTTCCCTTTTAGAATTCTCAGATCACTTTTTCTCCCTAGGAAATCACTCATCACATCTTTTGTAACTATTTGCATGTTTATTTGCCCTTCCTCAAGGTAGGTCTTATTCATCTAAATGTTTGAATGAGTGTATTCTTTTGTCCAAATCTATCAGTACTCAATGGTGGAGAGTGTAAACATTTTGAATTAAGTAGTGTGCCTGCCTACTGATGAAATGACCAGAAGTCTAGGTCAGGAGAAAACACACTGTTACAACTATGCTAACATAGCATAGTGCATCAATTTTAGCTCAGCAAAGGATAGAAAATCTGCTTTTTAATTTTCTCTTCTTCTTAAGATTCTTTCCTAACTCAAGTGGTCCTTGCATGATATTCTTCCAGAAAAGCATGTGCATTTTTAACATTCATTTGTACCCCAAAATGACAGAGACTGTGTGTATTCTCTCAGCAGCATATAAGCTCCCAGAAAATAAGTATCTTGCTCATTTACTGCAAGTTTCCTTTCACCAATAATAATGTTCTAGGCATTTATAAATACCCACATCAAACTTTCATTTATTGGGATAGCAGTGGAGACAAAAAAGTGATTTGAGTAAGTCCCATTCACCACACATCCTAATTGCTTTTGCTCCTGGTAGAGGTTAAAGGGTTGAAAAATTAACTGTAGGACAATAATGCCTGTGTGATGAAATGCTGCCTGTCAGAAGGTGGATAGATAGGTGTGCAACTCCTTCTATAAAGAATTTACACAGAATGGTGGTAATTTTGGAGATTAACTTTGCCTTTTGATTATAAGTCAAAATTTCATACCATCTCTTAAATTTATTTTCATATGTATTTTTAATAAATAGTATACTTGGGTTCTGAAAGAAAATTGGATCATGCTTTAAAAAATGGGAAAAAAGCATGAAGAAAATCAGATACTTCTAACACTGAAAGAATGTGTGTTGCTTTCTCTCTGGGTTTAATTTGTAGTGGTTGCTATGAATAAGTGAGGAAATAAGTGGCTTTGGTGCATGAAGATGCAGGGCTGCTGACTTGGGAAGCCCAAGAATGTGGTAATGAAAGGTATCAGGGAAGCAAAATGTGGGTGAGTCAATCCAAGTATGGTGGATCAAAGGGAATGAAAATGGCCTAAAAATATGAGAAATGGGTAATGTTTGTACACACCGTGGCATCAATGAACAAACAGAAAGGCACAATCTTAGAAACGGGTCATGCTGCCCAAAGTGTCATGTCCACTTGGTATTTATTGACTCTGTATTTATGCTTACTAAACAGGATTTTGAATTCAATGAATCCTGAGCATTTTTCAAAGCTAAATGGAAAGTCTATCAGGTCCTCACATACCTGTAATCTCAGCAACTCCAGGGGCTGAGGCAGGAGGCTCTTAAGTTTGAGACCGGCCTGGGCAATTTTGTGAGACCCTGTCTTGAACTAAAATGAAAGGCTGGGGATGCAGCTCGTGGGAGAGTACTGCCCTAGCATGTGTGAGGCTCTGGGCTTGCTCTCCAGTACCACAAAAGAAGAGAGATTGAGAGAGAGAGAGAGAGAGAGAGAGAGAGAGAGAGAGTGTGTGTGTGTGTGTGTGTGTGTGTGTGACCAGGCCCCCACCTAGGAGATCATGCAATATAATTTATGTTTAGAAGCTGTACGAATATGCAGCATCAATATTTGGAGGGGGAAAAAAAAACAAAAACAAAGAACCCCTTACCCTGAACAACAATGTCCCAGAAATGATTTAACCGTTTAACTTCCACTTCCTCCCGAAGGGCTTTCAGGAAAATGTTGAAGCGCTGTTCTTCTGAAAACTGGGGAAAAACATCCATTATGCTCAGACCAAGGTACTGCAGATTTTGAATACACCATATGTATTTATTTATTTTGAAAGCTCTTCTTAGGTAGACTCAAAGTGAGCTTCAGATTCAAATTGGCAATTCAAACTGAGCTTTATTCATTGAAAATCAGAAATCCTTCCACCTGTGGAAGGCACCAAGTTTCCCAGAGCCACATAGTATTTTGGCACCTGAAACACTTTGTTTTTAATTAAATACAGACAATTTCAAACAAGACAGCATAATTCACAATTCAATGAATTCATGTACTGATTACTTGGCTTCAATAATTATCAACTCAACCATCTGTTTCATCTAGACCCCTACCTTCACCTCCCATAACTTTCGGATTGTTCTGAAGCACATTTCAGTCTTATTATTTATACATATTTCAGTATGCAATATCAAAAGTTATTTAGTTTTTCTAAGAAAACATACTCATGTGTCACTCTGCATCACATAAAAATTACTAATTCCTTAATAGGAACAAATAACCAGTTAATATTCATATTTTCTTAATTCTTCCCCTTTTTAAAAAATAATTTTACAGTTAAGTATAGGTCTACATTAATAATGACTGACCAGTCTCTAAAGTTTCTTTTGCTCCTTTTCCATCTTTTTAAAAATTAACTAATTAATTCATTTCTTTGTGGTGTGGGGGACTGAGCCCAGTGCCTCACCAATGCCAGGCAAATGCTCTACCACTGACCTACTCCCCAACCCTCTTCTTCCTGTTTTCAGAAACTGTGACTTGGTACTTATAAGTACATATGGTGGCAACTGTGGGCAGAAGTGCTATCAGAAGCTCCCTCTACCTGGGGTAGTGCTTATTAAAAAACAACACATTTTACTATCTCTTTTCATCCAATGCATTCTTTCTTTATCCAAGTGAGTTATCCTTAGTCTTATCCCAACTCTACTTCCCAAAATTTTGTCTTTTTTTTTTTTGGAACCAGGGATTGAACTCAGGGACACTCGGCCACTGAGCCACATCCCAGCCCTATTTTGTATTTATTTAGAGACAGGGTGTCACTGAGTTGCTTAGGGCCTCGCTAAGTTGCTGAGGCTGGCTTTGAACTCGCGATCCTCCTGACTCAGCCTCCCAAGTCGCTTGGATTACAGGCGTGCGCCACCACGCCCGGCTAAAATTTTGTCTTTTATCTGTGGGGTTATGGGTCATCTGCTTCTGAATCTTTAATTGTAATCCAGTTTTAAGGATTTTCTTATTTTCTTGCCATTCTTTGTAAATACCTAAAATTATTCAAGAGTTAATTTTTCATTCACTCCACAAATATTTAATAAGCACCCACACAAGAACGTATATTACAACTGTGCCTTCTTTAAAAACATACTTTCTAATTTAAACTTGCTCAATTCTTGCCTATAGGTATAGAGATCTATAAAATAATTTGGAAGATTTTTAGAAGTATTTTCTAAAAATTCCTAATAAAACAAACAAACAAAAACCCTACACAAAGGTGGGGTGTTGAGTCATTTTTCAGTTTTCTTTTTTTTCCCCTGGCATTTAGATTCCTACTCCTGTCTTCGTAAAATCCTCTTCAATAATCACACCAATACATGTTTTCATCAATTTCCCTAATGTAGTTAGCCCATCCTTCACAATAGTAACAGGGCTATCAGATGTTACAATGGAAATATCCTGGTGCCTCTGGGCAGAACTTAAAGTTACAGCTTTAGTGGCAAAAAAAGCTCACTTCAAGGGATAAAACATCCCACCCATCTACATTAATTCCTCCTCAGAAATGACAATTATAGTGATCTGAATGTGGTCACTCCCACATCTGTTGGCATACACTGCTATTCACTGTGAGAATGATTATTTCCAAAGGCCAGGCTTACTGGATGCTGGGTTTCTCTTCCCTGTGATGGCTGCCAACTGCTGCAGCAGAGAAGACAGGTGAGAAGAAAGTTACCTGAATGGCTTCTTCCCGGAAGGCTTTGATGCAGTCCATGCTCTTCATAAAATATGGTGTTTCGTTAGTATCCAAAAACTGTTCAATGTGACTTATTAGCTGGCGACTTGCTAGAACATAAAAAAAAAAAAAATTATTTTCATAGACGTGAGTGATGCTTGTGAGGGACAATGAGCATCTTTGTGTGTGCCAAGAAGGATGAGGGAGGTTCAATGACCTCCTGATTAGTATGCATGACAACCAGATTTCTACTGGGGAAGACATGAGATGCAAAATTCTCATTTCAAAAATCTACACTTGAGAAATATGAGTAAATTATTATTTTTTTAAAATAAACTTTAATTTCTAAAATGTTCAGAATTATAGCTAAACATTCCTTTTGGGATGTCAAAGATTAGGTTGGAGTAGTTATTTTAATGTTGTTGTTGCTTTTTATTTTTTCCCCCAGAATTTAGGGGCCATTTGGACAATTCAAACTACCTTTCCTATATTTTCATAGAAAACAGGTTGTCAAGTTCTTCCCCTAACTCCACTCAGGATAACTGTCAAGCAGTGCCAGGCAGTGAAAAGTCATGAGCCAGGAACACCCCATCTTTCATCAATTCCAGATTAAATTACAAAGAACAGTCCCAGTCTTACCATAACATCCTGTTAGAATGAGAACCCAGCACTATTCTTCTGCCTTGGCTGGGCCTGAATATCCTCCCTGTTGCTCAGCACTCCACAAGCAATGACTACTTAATAAACAATAGCTGTCAGTAAGCAATGTCATAAATGCTATAGAAAGAGGAAATACATTAATGTCATAATTTCTAAGGTGGACTACAGCTTGAGCCAGCCTCACAAAAAATTGTTAAGTATGGGGAAGAAAATCAGAGGAAAATAGAAATGTGAAAGTCATCTCAGGGAACTTAATTTGCTGCGTAGATCAAAATTGGCCCTTAAGATCTATGTTGAAGAATGAACTAAGGAGATACAGTCATGGCCTAAAGGCTCATTCTCCCTTGTTTCCTGAAACCATTGACTAGCTGGTTGTTCCCCAATTTATGCCAAATGGAAAGATATTTGAATACTGCCATATATTTTCAAATCACAATCTCATCTGAGCATTTTAGTAGTTAAAAATGTGGGTGAGCATATTACTAAAGCAAACTACTTTCAAGATTCACCTGAAAAGGTGCAAGGCCTCTAACTCTGAATCAGTGACCTGACCACTGTTCAATGTCTTACGAAAAACAGGAAATCAGTGCCATCTACTTATTTCCTGAGGACCTTAAAGCATTTGGAAAGGATTAAAAAACTGGATGAAACATTTTCTAATATAGCAATTTCGCTGCAAAGGAAAAATATCCCCAATAACCATTTCATTTCTTCTACCAACTAGGAGATTATGATCTCCATTATAAAAAAGCATTTACAAACTTGAGGGATTAAAGAAACACTGCCCTGCAATCTCAGAAATCTTTACCAGTCTTCTCCAACAGTGAATTAATATCCAACTACAATTCAGAGAGAGAAAAAAATGTTCAAATGGTCTTTTAAAATAAGGTAAATAATACAACTCTGATTAGTAGGCAGAGCAGAAAACCATCAATAAGAAGCTCAAAGCAAACAGAAGCTATCTAACCTTTTCCAGTTTAGAAAGGCAAAATAACAGAAATGTTTGATATCTCTCACACAACTCACATCAGCCTACTTTTTCAGATAGATTAATATAAAGTTAACTCAGTTTTATATCTGGGCACAAATACACACCTTTGTAGGCCAACGGCAGTAATCCCAGAGACTCCAAGTCCCTTATTTCTTTTGAAATGAGAATGAAGAATTTTAGGAAGCTTTAATGAAAATATTTCCCTTAACAGGCTGAGCACAGTCGTGTACATCTACAATCCCAGCAGTGCGGGCGGGAGGCTGATCTCAAGTTTGGGGCCAGGCTGGGAGAATTTATTAAGAACCTATCTCAAAATTTAAAACCTATCTCAAAATTTATCACCGATATAGCTCGGTGATAAAGCATCCCTGGGTTCAAACCTCAGTACTAAAAAAAGAAACCAACAAAACCAAACCAAATAACAAAACGAAACAACAACAACACAAACCTTTGCTTGACTTAGTGACTGTTTTCATTAATTTATCCTAGTAAATATTTATTGTGTAACTACTATGTATAAGACATGCTAAGTTCTGTGGGAGACACAATGAAGTCCTTTGAGTTTAGTCTACTAGGAATATAACATATACACAAAAATGATACAGTAAATGTAAAAAGGAGTATGAGTTTTACAAAATCATATGAACTGGTCTGAAAAAATTTTTTTCTTATTGGTCTAAATGTTTGAAAATCTTGGGTGATAATAAAAAGTGTCATGAATCAACATGGCTTTTAAGCTGGGTAATAAAAAACAGAATCTGACATCATCTAGCAGCGAAAAAAAATGAGCCTAAGTATGAAGAGCAGGGTTGGGAAAGCAGAGGGTATTTGGAGAAATGCAAATGGCCCAGTATCTGAAGAAAAGTAGAGGAAGAAAAGGAAGGAGTAAGCATCAGACAGCAGAAGGTTGGAAGGAAGAAGTTCCAGGAGCAGAGCATAATATATGTAAGAGTCCTGAGGTAGGCTCCTTAGAAAGTATGGAAGAAAAGAGGCTTCAAGACCAATCCTTTAGGAACTACACCACTTAGAGGTTGGAAAAAGGTGGGAGCTAAAGAGGAGGCTAAGAAGGAATAGTTAGAGAGACACAGTAAACCAGAATATTTTATGAGCTACTAAGAGAAGAGAGTTGCCAGGTATGTCTAAACTTTTACAAAAACACCACAAGTGATTAAGGGAAGGAATTTAGGGAGTCCTTTGACCTAGGAGTCCATGAGGCAACTAAAGAAGTACTCAATTACTTTGCAAAAAGTCACAGCTTCCTGACCCATTTCATCCTAAAGTATGATAGAATACACATACACACATACCATCTTACAGAGAAAATGTGCAAAGGAGACTAAAATAAACAAAGCCAAAAATCCATTTGCAATTATGATATGACAAAGAAGGTCTATAAGAAAAATAAGTAGACATCTCAATGGTCAGTTTCTAGTTAAGAACTGAAGTCCTCGTGTATCTATGGACCTATTTGGATTTAGTTTTTCTTATTTACATGTCAGACTGTTCTGTCCTTTCCTCCAGAGGGTCTGAAACACAGGCAGATAAATACATTCAAACTTCCAATAAATCCAATGAATACAAAGAACCAGATTTTGCCCTTCTAGGCATAGTCAGTGAGATGGCCAGTTTATCTGGCCCATGATTCTGAATTCTGTCCCTCTACCTAGATTATTCTCTGGTTCACTGACTATAATGAATCATTTAAAACCAGAGAAAAACTGTGACAGACAATGATTTACACATTGAATATTAGAATGATATGTGGACAAGAGACTTTCCTTCCAAAGTTTGGAAGCACTTCCAATTTCCCTGTAATTTTTAATAAAAATGAAATGCAGAAATGGCTGACAAAAATAATATTTTACTTTGGCTGGATTATGCTTTTGACTCCTCTGGCATCCCCTGCCCCACATAAGGGAAATGCTGATCACCAGGGTGCATTTCTCTGCTTCTACAGCAATTATAGGGCTAAGGAATGGCCTGTCAGTCTCATAGCCCCAATTATAATCATAAATCATAGCCCCAATTATAATTCACCAAAATGTTCTTCAGAATTAGTCAGTGACTAAATAATACTCATTAGTAGCTAATATAAAAAATGGCCACTGGAAAGGCCATTCATCTTTGGATACTAAGTCAGGCAAAGGGCTGTCATTTATCTCAAGGAGTACTTCAAAAATGTCTGTTCCAGATTTTGAAGTTTTATATATGAGCATTATATATTAACTCAGCATATTACGAGTACAGATGTTGATACTCAAAATTATTATCAACACAATAATACTTCAGGGTCATATTCCGGAGGTTATCTAGATTCAGAAGTGTCTGTCATATAACAGAAAAATGGCAGAATTTTCTTGTTTAACTGTAATAACTGTTTTCCCTCTCTAGAAAACATTCAGCCAAAATCCTACAAAATGGACCACCTCCATTGTTGATGCATGGTCATGAGGGCCAAAACACCCAGGGTTATGGGCTTGTCTGTCTCTGACTTATAGCTACTCAATACCTCTATTCTCTGCAAAGATGTTTCCAATAAAGTCAAAGGAAGTAATCTATTGTGGGTTTTTTCATTTATATGATAAAGACAGAAAAGCAATAGGTTCACTCATCTGCCACACATTATACATAAAGAATGGTTAAAGGCATCTCAACTGATTTTGCTGAACCCATCATTCAGGATGTTACTTCAATTTAATTCTTCTATCTCAATGCCTCATATGAATTTTACTTATTGAAAATATGTACATTTTGCAGCTGTTGGCATGAAATCATTTTTGAACGTTAAGAACAGATTTATATACCCAATGATGATGGTATCTTTACAAAACAAAATTAAAAGGGAACAATAAAAATTAAGATTTAAATAAAATAAGTACAAGGTTAGGACACTCATTATTAGGAGAATAAAAAGAAGTAATATTCATAGGCAAATAAAACTCTAGGCAAGTAGTCCAGCCTGCTACCAATTAAATCCACATGTAAATTACAATTAGTTTTAAGTTAGAAACTTAAAAAGAACATCTGCCTGATACGAAAAGGAGTCTGAGGTTTTAAGATAGGCAACTAAAACAGAAAGAGATCACAAACAGGCTTCCTTATGTCTCTTTAGGGAAATAAATTGGCCACTGTGGGTAGAGGCTATGTGTTTATCAGTCAGGTCCAACCAGAAGAACAGCAATCACTCTAAACATTTAACATAGGAAATCTGATAGAGGGAATTGTTATTCTGTGATGCAGAATTGTAAGGCCAAATGAGAATGCAGTAACCCAGAGATCAACAACAGCAAGAGACTTAGCACCCTGTGCATATGGGCAAAAGAAAAGAGGGGGTGGAACTAGAGCCCACAGACCTGTCTTATAGGAGGCAAAGTCATGGAAGACCAGAGATGCTGCTCAACACAGAAAAGAAGACGACACCCAGGCTTCTCCTTCCACCCCTCTCTCCCTGAAATCTCCCACAAGGAATCTCCCATTGACTGAACCCAGCATGGAGCCTTTAGACTCCTGGGAACCTGTGAAAGGGAGCCTGCAGAGGCAGGGCCAACCCACCCTTCCTTCCCCCAGATTGGGTGTACATAAAAGAAGGGTGAGGAGTGGATCTAAGGAAGGGTGTTATTGTGTTATTAGGAACTCACAAAAGGGACCCCATTTTATGAACTGGAGAATTAATAAGGCATGATTTAATTTATATAGTAAAGGAAGATAATATTCACAGGGCTACTTTTTTTCAAGTGAGGTGGGATAAAATGAAATTCAATTCAGTTATTAAAAAAGATCATGAGCATATTTAAAGCTTTTTCCACTCATTTAAACTTTTTAAAGTTGTATTTCTACAAAAACAGAATTATGGATAAGACATAATTGAAGCATCTTTAGAGCTGCATACATCTCTCTTTCTTTCAAGTTTGACATGGTGAATCATGGCAAATGGCTGCCATACAACTATGTGGCCCATGACAGTAAATTCAAGTACTGTATGTTAGTAAGTGAGCATCTCCCTCGATATTCATATCCTCTTACAGAGGTCAAATGAACTTTTGAATATTTACAAAAGGAAGGCATCCTAAATATTTTTCCTCTTACAAAAGACACACTAACTTAAATATCCTTTCTGCTTCTTTCCAAGAGTTCAAATGTAAGACTCCAGGAAGAGTATACCCTGGATGGCACTGCTCCATGCTCTGGCATTCCTGTTTTTCGTTCTTGGAATCTTTAACGAAATATTCTTATTGGAGAAAAAGGAATCACTGGATGGACACAAAGGAAACTAAGAACTATGGAAAAAGCATAAGCTTCATGAACCTGACAATGACCTTCAAAAGCTGTCTTCTCCTAACGCAGATGGACTGTGAAGTAGACAGCTCTGCCCTGCTCTTTGCCTTTCTTGTCCTTCCCCCTCTAAGAAAATGCTCTGTTAGACTTTTTGCCCCACAGTTCCTTGGCTAGCAGAAGTGCCCTGCCTTCCTCCTAAGAATAGGAAAGGTCAGTAGATATGATACAGAGGAGAATACCAGAGCCATAATATTATGCATGACCAGTGGCACAGGAAATTGAACTAAGGTATATAAAGTGCTGACCACCTCAACTGCACAGATGCAGCCCTAGGTTTTTATTATTATTATTATTTTTCTTTCTAATAACTAAAAAACTCAATTAAAACCTCACCATTTAAGCTCCACAAGTTCCGTCACAGCCCATTTTTTCATGCTTAACGATTTTCTCATTAAATGCAGTAATTTCTTACAAATTGCACTAATAAAAGTAAGTCCTGCTGGGTGTTTTCCCCCCTTTTTAAATGCTGCCTTTTCATTGATGTGTTAAATTAAAACCCCAGGCACAAGGAGCAGAGTAAATGCAAAGTCTTTATTGTCAGGAGCCATTCCTGCAGACTATGAGGTCTCTCTTGTTTTATTTTTGTTTTTATTTGAACTGTGAGTCCTACTTTGTAGCTACAGGAAGAATGATATTGAAGGTCTCTTAGCCTCAGCTCACTCTGTAAAATAAAAATGGCTGTGAGAGCTCAGGAGAAACCAGAAAAAGGACATCCAGTTAACCCACTGGCTATAAGCTCACTTTATGTAAAAGAACATTATGACATACCATTTTCATTCTGGGTGAAAACTATTTCTCATCTTAAATAGTTTGGGCACAAGACCAGATCTGTTCCCAGGTCAGATGGCAAATTTTAAGTTTCATTTCCAATGGGTAGGTTCCATGAAATTCTATCGTTTAGTAATTTTTTTTATTAAAAACATGCAGTTTAAACATCAAAGACCCACTGAACATGTCTCACAAACCTTAAGGTCATCAATTAATATTTACAGAAAAAATATGGTTAAATACAGGACAAAGAACATCCGTTCTCTGGTGTAACAAATTTTCTCTAATTCCAGAAAGAATAAAGTACAAAATCAAGACAAGATAACATAAGGAAGAAACTATAGGAAGACTGTCTCATTAAAAGAGGAAGTTGTTTCTTTGACTCATTTATGTAATATATATGCCACACTCTTAAAAGAATGTGTTGGGAATCGTGGGGGCAGAGGTGAGGACAAGGGGTAAAGAGGGCAGGGAAAGAGAGTTCCCCCAAATTTTCCAAGGTCCAAGGATTCCAAAATTTGGGAAAGCTTACTAAAATGAAAGTAACATGGAAGAGTTAAGAACCTTATCATCTCGACGTGATTGAAGAACCTTACCAATCTCAACTTAATTTGGCTTCATACCTCAGTAGATGTCATCAAAGTAATGCAGGAAGCAAGCAGAAGAAACCAAGCAGCCAGAGTAACAGCACAACCAAGTGGAAACAGTCTGGAATAGGAGACCAATCTAGCAACGGGGTTCAATTAAAATTTGGTAATTGAATGGAACTGAAATTCTTTTATCTGTTGAAGAGATACAGTGAGTGATGAGTCAGACTCCTCACCAAGGAGAGAAACAGGCAGCCACTGGTTGAATGTGCTTTTATGGATGCTGGAGCCGGAGGCAGTGTTTTATAATGCATTAAGATATTAAGTCATTTAGTTACCAGAAATTCTGGAACCACCATATTCTATATGGTTAATTCTTCTAAAAACTGATACCCTGTGTTCATATGCTACCTTGACTTAAAGAGTCCTCATTTCCCCCTTTTAATATTTTCTCCCTATTCTTTTATGGTTTTATTTTTTAAAAAGTTACAATACTAAAGCTCAAAATACAGAAATGCTATGTCTTTACCTCTTTAGTGGGACTGACTTAAGAATGGATCCAAAGAACCACAGAAGTAATTCTGCTGTAATTCAAAAATTCAAATTCTTCCAACTCCCAAGCACTGCTTTGCTAAAGGTAACAATGGAAATAAAGTACTACTAATGGGCAACAGAGAAATAAAAACAAATGGAGGTCATTTTGTCTCACTGATGATGGACCCGCAACAGTAACTATGATAATGAATCATACCACACAAAAAAAACTATTCCCAGTTATTGGTACCCAAAGATAGTCTTAGCAGCTCTAGAGTGGAGTCGAGGGGTGAGTGAGAGATACAAATGACATTTTTTAATGTGAAGAGAATATCATGAGCAACCATATAGAGGGAGGAAAGTCAGTGCCAAGAGGGCATTAGCAGGAATACAGTTTGGTTTGAACACAGGCTTCACAGAGGAGACTTATACAACAATGGGCCAGGAGTGGCAAGGTGGGACGAGATTGGGGCAAACCTTAAAGGCATTTCAAAGACATAGGGAGTAATTAAGAAGGACTGACTCATAATCAAATGCATATGCTAAGAATCTGTACAAGGACATGGTCTGGACTGAAGAAGACCACCAAGGACAATTAATATAGAATCTGGAACTGACCAATGGTGAAAGAAGGAAAGCCTGAATTAGCATAGCGGTTGAGAAGGATGGGACAGATCCAACCAAGATAACTGACTAAGAAATGATTAGAAAATAAAGAGATTTAAAACGGATACAAGGTGATCAGAAAAGTTCACCAACAATAAATTCAAAAGGCAAAACAGCAACAACAACAACAAAACAAAATCCCATTTCTGGGGAATCCCATTTAACAAACTGAGCAACAGGGTCATCCCTTAGCCTGTTGCCTCATCTGAATGTGTTTTGGGGGCACGCTTGTCCAGCCTTTTATCACCAAGCTTATGCCAACCTCCTACTGCACGAACATGTTCTCAAACTGGTCACTAATCGTCATCTTACTAACATACTCTGCCTGCCTTCCTACACACTGCAGCTAAGTCACCCCTGCCACCTCTGTCCTAGATCCCACACATCTCACCTACTAAAGGATCTCGTCCAATCCCATATCTTTAGAGACCATCTCCACAGTGACTTCTCCCAGAAGTACTTATGTCCAAACTTCTATACCCAACTTAATACGTCTTTCCCTTCTCAGTTAATAGCAATTCCTTCCAGTTGCTCAGACTAAAAAACTTGTGAGTCATCCTTGATCCCTTTGTTCTTCACTGTATATTCACCAGATCAGCAAAACTGTTAACTATATTTTCAAAACATATCAAGAATCTGACCTCTTCTCATTATGGAAGACCTTCCCCTCACTGGAATTAATACAGTAGCCTAACTCATCTGCCTGTTTCAAACTTGCCCTTTCTCAATGTAACATAACATACACACACACACACAAAGTCAGTCAGATCATCCTCTACTTAGAATGCTTCAGTGGTTCCCCATTTCACTCAGAGTACAAGCTGAAGATCTGGGAGGCTCTGTGTGGTGTGTGCCCAGCCAATTCTCTGATCTCTTCTCCTACCTGTTTCCTCGAGACACTGACTGGTCTCTGATGGGAAGCCAAGCACATCCTGCTTCAGAGGAACATGTACTCTCCCTGTCTACAAAGTTCTCCCCACAGATATTCACTGGGCTTGCCCCAACCTTCCTCAACTTTATTCAAATGATACCTCAACAGTGAGGCCTTTCCTTATCCTCTACATGAAATCACAAGCCCATCTCACTCCAGTGTCCTCTGCCCCACCATCCTGTTTGAATTTTTCTCTATAGTGCTGACATGGGTTATAGTATCCTCCCCAAATTTGTGTCCTTTCCAGAACCTCAGAATATTACCTTATTTGAAGTATGGTCCTTGCAGATATACTCAAGTTAAGATGAGATCATTAGGGCAGGTCCTAACAAAATAAGACTGGCCTCCTTATAAAGAGGAAGCAAACTTGGGACACAGACATGCAGGGAGATCCCCATGTTAAGAGTGAGAGAGTTTGGAATGACGTTACCTATAAGCCAAGGAATGCCGAAGATTGCTCACTGTTGCCAAAGCCACAAGAGAGCCACTGAACAGTCTCCTTCAGAGTCCTCAGAAGGAACCAACCCTGATGAACCTTGATTTTGGACTTCTGGTCTCAAGAATGTGAGAGAATAAACTTGTGCTGTTTTAAACCACTGTAGGGACACACCTTAAGATGGCGACCGCAACAACACCACCCTCGGGGCATAAGCCCCCCTCACCAGTGGTACCACCAAGGTGGTGGCCTAGGATTGGCCCATTCGACCTCTGTGAACGTGAGCAGCTCTGACCTTTGCCCTGCAGGCTTTGATGTGTGCTGCATGGGCTGTTTACCTTTAAGGTGATTGGCCCTGCAGGTATCTCCTCTTCTTTCTTTGTTTCTTTCCCGCTCACTCGCCCCCTTATATATCTGCTCTCCTCCTCCATTAAACCGAGATTCTTGCTGGACAGACTCCCGGCTGGTGTGGGTTTTTTCAGCCGTCGACACTCATCATCCTGCCTGACCCCCGTGCCCCCCCCGCTGGCTGGTCCGGGGAGGGCACCCGACCTTTGTTGTTCGGTGCGGAAGGAACAACAAACCACTAAGTTTGTTACTCGGTTATATTTAACATATACGGTATTTTCTTATTTGTTTACTGTGTAAGCCTTGCCATAATGACTGGCTCATAATAGGCATTCAATAAACCTTTGCTGCATGGATGAACAAATAATATAGGCCTCCCTGGCTTGCTATTCTAAAAGCCTATGGACTACAGTGATGCAGCCACATCAATGTTCATAGCTGCTCAATTCACAATAGCTAGATTATGGAATCAACCTAGATGCCCTTCAGTAGATGAATGGATAAAGAAACTGTGGTATATATACACAATGGAATATTACTCAGCCATAAAGAAGAATAAAATTATGGCATTTGTAGGTAAATGGATGATGTTGGAGACTGTTATGCTAAGTGAGATCAGCCAATCCCAAAAATCCAAAGGCCGAATGGTCTCTCTGATAAATGAATGATGATGCATAATGCGGGGGGGGGGGGGGGAAGGGTGGCAAGAATGGAGGAAGGATAGATAGCATAGAGGGAAGGGAGGGGTGGGGGCGGGGTGGGGGGTAAAAATAATAACAGAATGTGTGACAGATACCATTGCCCTGTGTACATGCATGAATGCACAGATGGTGTGACGCTACTTTGTGTACAACCAGTGAAACAATAGCTGTACTCCATTTGTGTTCAATGAATCAATAAGTAAATAAAAAAAATCATATCATCTTAAACCAAGTAAGACACTGTCATAGAAATAATCTATTTCTAGTGAGTTCTAAATGGAAAGACATTTTTCATGGGCTGGATTTACTGATGGTGACATAGAATGCTTCTATGTCATTGATTATTTTTTCTTTTTTGTTTTATTCTTTCTGTACTATACACTTCATTCCCTATTACTCATACACTTGAAGAGACATGGTTAAAAGGACCTGAGAAAATTCTATATTTCCTCTATTGCCCTCTTTTGAACCAGATGTATTGCAGGCAAATCTTATCCTTGGTCTGTGAATTCTACCCTTCTTATAATCTCATACATTTAAAATTTCAATGGATAAGTCTCACTAGCTTCAATAGTCAATCTAAGAGTAATGAGAAATGGGACCATGTTACCGTAATGTAAAAAGCTCAACGGTTGCGCCTCTCAGACGCAACTGCAGCTGTCAGAGCGGTGCTCTGCCACGTGGCCTTCCCCTCCCTCAGCTGGCCACAGCAAGCAGCAGGCCTGCCCTGGGTTTACCCCGCAGTCCCACCCTTGCCTCCGGCTACCTACCAGCCCACTGGGGTTCCCTCCCTGGCGGTTGGGCACAGGACACGCCTGCGGGGAAAGTGAGGGGGGAATGACAGCGCCCCCCCCTTCCCTGTAGCTAGCCCGGCATTGGCCCGTTCATCGACCTGGCATCCCCAGTCACTGGCTGATCCCTAGTCCCCCAAAATTCTATTTTCAACAATTGGCCCTATCATCGTTTTGCCCGCAAAGTTCAAGAGCTTAAAAGAAGCTCTCTGGTCATGTTTCTTCCTTCTTCTTTTTTCCCTTTTCTCTTCAGGACAGACACTGTTTGTCTGCCTAATAAAATCTCTTGTGTGAGTTCCGGCATCCTCAATGGTTTTTCTGGGCACTTTTCACCCTTCGGTTACGATTACAGAGGAGTAAGAACTTCCAGAATGCTCTTGCATCAATAGTTTGGCTACAGATAACAATGTATATTTCAAAAACCTAACTCACATAAAGAAATGATAAATACATGAAAAGATAGATATGTTTAACTTGATTTAAGCATTACAATTGTATACATGCATAAAACATCAGATAATACCTTACTGTAATGGTTAATTTGAATTGTTAACTTGATTGGATTAAGAAGCTTCTGGGTGTGTCAATGAGAATGTGTCTAGGAATGACTAGAGTGAAGAAATCTTTTTTTTTTTTTTTTTGGTACTGGGGATTGAACCCAGGAGCACGCCACCACTGAGCCACATCCATCCCCATCCCTATTTTGTATTTTATTTAGAGACAGGGTCTCACTGAGTTGCTTAGGGCCTCGCTATGTTGCTGACACTGGCTTTGAACTTGCGATCCTCCTGCCTCAGCCTCCCAAGTGCTGGGATTACAGGCGTGCGCCACCGTGTCCGGCTAAGAAATCTTAACTGAAGTGGAGACTCTCCCAGCAACATCCAATAAGTTGGAGGTTTAGATGGAATAAAAGTTGGAAGAACAAGGAAGCAGCAGAAGATGCAAACTCAATTCTTCTTGAATGGGTTCTTGATTCTGCTTCGATCACCTGAGGACCTTAGATTCCAGCTCCTTCACACATCCAAAGTAGACACTGCCAGTGTTTCTCCAGGGGTTTCCAGAAGCCTTCAGTCCTGGACTTGGGTAGCATCATCGATCTCTCTTGTTCTGAGGCTTCATCCTTTTGGGCTGTGCAGCTACTGATTCCTCCAGCTCTCCAGTCTACAGATGGCCATTATGGGACTATCCAACTTCTGGTTGTGTAAATCAATTTAATAAATCCCCTTTTTATAATCAAACCTGCTGTTGGTTCTGTTCCTCTACAGAACCCTGACTAATACCACCTATTAGTATGTTCAATTTTTATTTTATGTATCAAGCTTCAAAAAACAAATTTAAAACTTTATTAGAAGAAAAAAGAAATTGGGCAAATTATGGGATAATAATTCTTAGTTACTCCATAGGCATTTTCTTCTTGGTACAGGAGACAAACAATGTATTGAACAAAATAAACACATTGAGAAAAATGGCACAAAAGAATAACCAAATGAAGTAAAAGAATAATGAATCTATAAATTTTCCAAAGCTGTAAAAAATGGTCTAAAATTCAATACACTAAATTATCTACTGTCATTTAAATTGCCTTTAATTTCTCACAACTAAACACCTTTGTGTTTTAACAAGTTCCTGAAATCTGTCTTTTATTCTGTATTGAGTAAGCTCACCATTTACAAATATAAACGAACTCTTCCCACAAAGCAGAAGATTCTGAAAAGCAAACATGAACTTGCAATACATGTAGCTAACTAAGTTTATTTTTCTTAAAACTTCAATACCTGAAGACTTTTATTTAAAATATCTTCTAGTACCTGAACTGACAATGTTTATCTTTTTGGTAGCCTGAAGAAATTCATTTGGTATCCTGACCCCTGCTAGATCTCAAGGTGAATAGCTTTCAATACTCAAATATCACAGAAAATGACTAGACAGAAAATCTACAAAGACATAAATTTGAACAAACTATCAACCAAACTGACCTGACATTTACAGAACCCTTGACCTAACAACCATAGAATGCACATTCTTTGTAAGGCCATGGGGAGTATTTGTCAGAACATACTACACATTAGGTCATAAAGCAAGTCTCAGTAAAAGTAAAATAACTGGAGCCATTCAAAATATATTCTTCAATTACAACAGAACCAAATTAAAAATCAACAGCAGAAATGTATTTGGGGAATCTTCGATATTTGGAAATTTAAAAATACAATTCTAAAAAACCCAAAGGTCAAAGAAATAATAAAAACTACGTTGGCAATATTTTAAACTGAAATGAAAATGAAAACAGCATATCATAATTTATGGTGTGCAGCTAAAGAACTGCTTGAGGGAAATGTACAGCTTTAAATGCTTATATTAGAAAAGAAAAGTTTCAAATGAAGAATCTAAGGCAACAGAAGAGCAAATTAAATCTAAAATGAGCAAAAGAAAAAAAATAATAATGATCAGAGCAGAAACTAATTAAATAAAAGAAAGATAATAAAGAAAATAAAAAAAACTAAAAGCTAGGCTCTTAAAAAGAAAATTCATAAGCCTCTACCTAATTGGTCAAGAAAGAGAGAAGATACAAAATAACAAAATCAGGGAAAAAAAAAAAAAGAAACAGAACTAAAAAATATTTCAAGGGAATAATATCATAATATCAACAAAATAGATCACTTAGATAAAATGAACAAATTCTTAAAAGGATAAAAATTACTAAAACCAATTGAAGAAGAAATAGAAAATCTGACTAGATAATAAATAACAGGAAAAATTAGTATTAAAAAGCTTCCCACAAAGAACCCAGGCCCAGATGGCTTCATTGATGAATTCTATCAAATATGTAAAGTAGAAATATTAACTTTCTTGAGGAGAAGGAAATTTCATAACTCTTTTATAAAGTCAACATTTCCCTTGTATCAAAACCAGATTAAGATGTCACAAGAAAACCACATGCCAATACCCCTCATAAACATATATACAAAAATCATTAACATAATATTAGCAAAGTGAATCAGGACAGAAGAAGAAGGATTCTATACCACAACTGACTGGAATCTATACCTGGAATACAGGGTTGACTTAACAACTGCAAATCAATTAATGTAACATACTATATTAATACAAGAATAAAAACCATGTGATCAACAGATGCAGACAATGCATCTGACAAAACTCAACACCCAATTATAATAAAATTGCCAAACAACTAGGAATGGAAGGAAACTTCTTCAAACTGACAAAAGAAATCTACAAAAAGAACTAATATCATACTAATGGTAAAAGACAAAATACTCCCCATAAGATCAGGAGCAAGCCAAGTATGTTGACTCTTACTGTTTCTTTTTGATCCAATTAGACAAAATTCCAGCCATAATAATCAAACAAGATATTCAAGAGATGCAAGTCAAAAAGGAAGAAGTAAAACTGTTTTTGCTTGGAGACAATATGATCTTGTATGTAAAAACTCCATCTCTCAGTAATGTGTGAAAAACAAATAAACCAATAAACAACTTTAATAAGGCTGCAGGATACAAGATCAACAAACAATCCAAGCCAGGCCAAGCCAGGCACAGTGGTGCACACCTACAATTCCAGCTACTTGGGAGGCTGAAACAAGAGGATCACAAATCTGAGGCCAGCCTGGGCAACTTAGTAAGACCCTGCCTCAAAATAAAACATAAAAAGGGCTCGGTATACTCAGTGGTAGAGCATCCCTGGGTTCAATCCCCAGTATATTAAAAAAAAAAAAAAAAATATTTCTATATTCTAATAACAAAAAAAAAAAAAAATCCCAAACAATTCTACTCACAACAGCATCAAAAAGAACAAAATGTGTGGCAATAAATTTAACAGAAGTACGTGACTTGCACAGTAAAAACTATAAAGCATTATGGAGTGCGGCACAGTAGCACATGCCTATACACTGTGTCAAAATTAAAAATAAAAAGGGCTGGGAACATAATTCAGTGTTAGAGCATCCCTGGCTTCAATCTCCAGTATTGCCAAAATACAAACAAAAAAGAGAAAGTAAATACAATTTAAATAAATGGAGAAACTTCCATGTTCATTGATCAGAAGATTCAATATTGTTAAGATGGCAATCCTCTCCCTTAATTATTCTATATATTTAACATAATACCTATCAAAATCTCAGAAAGCTTTTTTCTGTAAATTAAAAATGATCCTAAAATTTACATGGAAATACAAAGGATCTAGAACAGCCAAAACAACTATAGAAAAGAACAAAGTTGGAAGATTTCAAAACTTGGAATAGTTAAAATAATCAAAATGGTATATTAATGAAAGACATGTAAATCAGTGTAACAGGGCTAAATACAGAAATACAGCACTTAAATTTACAGTCAGCTGATTAAAAAAAGAATACCAAGGCAATTCAATGGGAAAAGAAATCTTTTCAACAAATGGTACAGGAACATTCAATTAACTCCAGGTAAAATAATGAACACAGACCCTTACCTTTTACCTGTTCACAAAAATTAATGAAAACCAGATCTAAATAAAGGAACTAAAATGTTTGGACGAAAACAGGAGAAAAATCTTTGTGATTTGGCCTAGGCAAAAATTTCTTACATAGGACACCAAAACAACATTCCATTAAAGAAAAAAAAAAAAAAAGATGAACTGCACTTAAAAATTGAGACCATCACTTCAAAACACACTACGTAAAAAGAGAGAGAGAGAGAGAGAAGCAACACACGGGCAGAAAATACTGTAAACCATATATCTGAAGAGGGACTTGTATCCAAACTATATAGAGAACTCTCTACATCTCTTCATCTCAAAAAATGTTCAAAAGATTTGAATCTAGGGGCTAGGGTTGTGGCTCAGTAGCAGAGTGCTTGATTTTCTGAGTTTTGATTTTCAGCACCACATAAAAAATAAATAAAATAAAGGTACTGTGTCCAACTACAACTAAAATACATATGTAAAAAAGATTTAAATCTATATTTAACCTAAGAAGATATGTGAATGGCTAATAAGCACATAAAAATGACTAATATATTCAGTTTTTAAAGAACTGCAAATTAAAATCACAATGATATACCAAAACACAGCCACTTTTAGTTAGTTTCAGTTAGCTATAACTGAATTATATAAGTGTTCTAAAATATGTGAAGAAACTGGGACCCTCATGTTGCTGGTGGGGATGAAAAATAATAATCAATTTTTGATGCTTGACTAGTTTAAAGAAGTTAAACATAAACTTCTAGTATGGTTCAGTGATTCCATACCTACCCAATAAAAACAAACACCTACACACACATGTAAATGTTCACAATAGCACTATCTGTAATACTCCAAATTCAATGCCCATCAGCTGGTGAATGGATAAATAAAATGTGCCATAAACATATAGCAGAAATATAATTTAGACATAAAAAGAAATGAACTATTAATACATGCTACAATGTGGACAAATCTCAAAAATATGCTAAGAGGCAGATGCTAGCCAGGTCTCGTGCCTGTAATCTCAGCAGTTCAGGAGGCTGAGGCAGGAGGATCTTTAGTTCAAAGTCAACCTTAGCAAAAGCAAGGTGCTAAGCAGCTCAGTGAGACCCTGTCTCTAAATAAAAATACAAAAAAAAAAAGAGAAAGAAACAGATGCTAAAGATTATATCGAGTTATTTCATTTATGTGAAAAATGAAAAGCCAGTCTGCACAGATAGAAGTATCTGCTTAGAGTCAGGGTAGAAGCAAAAAATGACGATCAACAGAATTAGGAATGTTTGGGGATGAAGAAAACATTCTTTGTCGTTGTTGTTGCTGTTCTAATTAGTTATACATGACAGCAGAATGCAATCTGACACATGAGAAGAAAACATTCTTTAACTGGATTGTGGTGATGACGACTACAGCTCTATAGATTTACAAAACATCACCAGTGTTTCTTACAAATACACTACATGGTAGAAAATTTTACTTCGGTAAAGCTATAAAAAACTGGCAATAAGTACAATTTATCTATGAGATTTGTGAAGATATACCACAGATAGTAGGGAGTTACTAGATGTTTCTATTACAGAATAATGAGAAAAGCTTAGACATCAAATCTTAACTTTAATGTGCAAGAAAATGCTAGAGGATTCAAGGGTAAAGAAATTATAAAAAGATAAAAAGATAGTTCTTATATGAAAAATGGTTTTTAAGAGAGAGAATTTTTTTCTATTTCCAAAGACATCTAAGCTGACAATATTCTTAATCCCTGTTGAAACTTCATCCTTTATCTGAATGAAACTCTTTTCCCTCTCTTCTGGCCAGAGAAGCAAGTATGCTTTTTTTTTTTTTTTTAAAGTTTTATGCAGGCATGCATGAACCTACAAGACGGGACTAACTGTACCAAATTACACTTGCCATTTTTTCTGCATCAGCATATTTTTTGGCCTTGGGCTTGCAATTTGAAAGGACAGGACCCAAACACTTTTATTACATTTAAGTGAGACTCCAAGCTGTTTCTAGGCTCCTTTTAACACATTTCAGCTGATTAGTGCCTATTTTAACAAAAGCCTAACATCCTTTCCAAAAATCTTAATTGGTTAAGAGCTTCTGCTGCTTGCCACAAGCAGTCACTTTAAGTCATTGATTAAAGCAGTTTGCACATCAGCACAATCTGAAATCAGTTTCCTTTTTCAACCAGCTGGGCTTAAGAAGCAATCTTGAAGACAGCCCAATTCAAGGAAAACCAAGTGCACTGCCCTGCATGATAATGATCTACCATGCAAAGAAGAACCACAAAGATAGAAAAAAACCAAAGTGCCATGAGTAAGTACTTCAACTGCTTTCTGTCTCACAAATAATTCTCACGTGCAGTGAATGCAGAAGTCAACTCCAGCAGCAAGCTGTATGGCATACCCCTTTCTCCTAAGCACCCATGAACTCCACATCTCCCAGACAGCTGCCTGTGAACACTGTCTACACTTATGGTGGGGGTCAACACAAGACAATGGCTCAGCAAATAAAATGCAGGCTTAACCGGATCTTGGCTCTGATGCAGGAAATGTGTTAATAAGAGCCATGTTTTCAGCCAGAGGGAAAGACATCTTTTCCATTTCTAACGTAAAAGGAGAAAACTTAGCAGGTTTAAGGGAAGTCACTTTACTACGTAGAATGAGAAAACTAAACACTGGAAGTGAATGGATCATTCTGGGTATATTACATATGGTCTTCCGTGGGCGCTCACTGAGAACAGAAGTTCTACCAGGCTACTATTCTCTCTCTAAAGTGATAGTCAGGCCACATTTGTCAAGAGCCATATCCTATAGTTAAGATATTCTGATACATAAGGAACTTGAAAGGATTTTAGAAGCAGATAAAAATGGATGAAAGTCTTTGAGAGAAGAGTTGCTAAAAAAAAAAAATGAAATACTTTAACAATGGTTATGTGTGTATGATGGTCTTTGATTTCTATTTCATGACCTTTAAATTTTTTTCTTTTTATTCTTACTCAATGATTTCATTTTAATTATTTGACTGATGAATTTTACTATACAAAATATACGGTGATATGTCCCTTCACATCAGTGAAGAAATTTAAGCCACTAGAGGAAAAGGACTAGCTCTCTGGAATTTGATCTAGTGTCTGCTACACATTTGCAAGAATCTGTGGAAAATCATCCTAACTACTCTGGGACTTCAGTCCACCTAACATGGAAGATGATCAAGACCCTAAGGACTACTGATGTGTCTTTACCATGTTCAATACTAAGTACACACACTCTCAGCAGGTATCCTCTATGATTCCAAACAGACTGATCTTTGTGTTACAAAGAGACAACTTAGCCAGGAGTGGTGGCGCACGGCTGTAATCCCAGCAGCTCCGGAGGCTGAGGCAGGAGGATCGTGGGTTCAAAGGCAGCCTCAGCAAGGACAAGGTGCTAAGCAATTCAGTGAGACCCTGTCTCTAAATAAAATACAAAATAGGATTGGGGATGTGGCTCAGTGGCCGAGTGCCCCGAGTTCAATCCCCAGTTCCCAAAAAAAAAAAGACAAATTATCTTGATAAATAGGCATAAAATAAGACTGGATCATCAAGTTCTGGGGTTTAAAAATTTAAAATGAGCCAAAAAGGAAGTTAGTGAAGAACAAATGAAAATATATAAAGTACAGACTAAATCTCTGAAATCAGCAAAAATGTATTTTATCCTTCATAACTAGATACATTGGTGCTATTTGGGGAAAGGACTAAGAAAATATACCAAACTGTTATTTTAAAAAAAAACCCACTTTTGTAAGTCTAAAGATGTTTAAAATTTTAAAATTTTAGTCACTATATTTAGTAACTTTTTCTTAAGATGTTCAAGTTATTTGACAGAACTAATTTTTGCTTTTAATTGACAAACTCTGTGTATATAGACAGAGGTCACATTTTGTCTTTGTGTGAACAGAGCTATAGCAGATTATGTAATTCATACCCAAGATTACATAAATCAGGGTCAATCACAAAAATAAAACACACTCACACATGGGAAATTTCTCAGAGAGAACAATGATCAAGGAGCCCATTTAGGGCTTGACTCAGCAGAAAATTGCATTATCTATATGAGTAAACTGCTGTGCAAGTGGGATAGTGCTACTATATCATTTTTTAAAAAGTGAAAAAAAAGGCCTATTTTAACATAATTTTATTACTAATTGTACCATTTTACCTTATGCTGGGAAACCTTGGAAAAGTGAATTTTAAGAAATCTCTTTTAAAATTCAAATAATATTTGTGATGAATGAAAATAAAGGGCAGATGAAGAATAAGGCAAAAAGACTCAGGGATGGGTTATGGTACAAAGTGAAAGGAAAGAAAAACTAGAGAAATTAAGTGCCTCAGAAGCCACAAAAGAAATGGAAACAATCTTCTAATCAAATGGACAGGTGCACACTGCTACTCACTTGTACACAGATCTAATGTTAAATGGCAGTTGTTTGGGAGTCTGTAACATTTCTTTTTTTTTTAATTTTTTTTTTTTATTTACTTATTGATTCATTGAACACAAATGGAGTACAGCTATTGTTTCACTGGTTGTACACAAAGTAGAGTCACACC
>JAJEJO010002759.1:86080-117704 GCA_020662805.1 Glaucomys volans
ACCCCTCCCTTCCCTCTATGCTAGCTATCTTTCCTCCATTCTTGCCATCTTTCCCCCCCACATTATGCATCATCATTCATTTATCAGAGAAACCATTCAGCTTTTGGATTTTTGGGATTGGCTGATCTCACTTAGCATAACAGTTTCCAACATCATCCATTTACCTACAAATACCATAATTTTATTCTTCTTTATGGCTGAGTAATATTCCATTGTGTATATATACCACAGTTTCTTTATCCATTCATCTACTGAAGGGCATCTAGGTTGATTCCATAATCTAGCTATTGTGAATTGAGCAGCTATGAACATTGATGTGGCTGCATCACTGAGGCAATCTGATTTTAAGTCCTTTGGGTATAAGCCAAGGAGTGGGATAGCAGGGTCAAATGGTGGATCCATTCCAAGTTTTCTAAGGAATCTCCACACTGCTTTCCAGAGTGGCTGCACCAACTTGCACTCCCACCAGCAATGTATGAGTGTACCCTTTTCCCCACATCCTCGCCAACACCTGTTGTTGCCTGTGTTCTTGATAAAAGACATTCTAATTGGGGTAAGATGAAATCTTAAGGTGGTTTTGATTTGCATTTCTCTTATAACGAGTGATGTTGAACATTTTTTCATAAATCTGTTGATTGCTTGTAGATCTTCCTCTGTAAAGTGTCTGTTCATTTCCTTGGCCCATTTTGTAACATTTCTATTTAGGATGTATTCCCAGGTTTGTTTGTTTGTTTGTTTGCTTTTTAAACCAGCCATACTCATGTGAATTCAATTTGGTGGAATGGAGTTCTGCTATCCTGTCACTATGCAGAAGCCTAATACAGATCTTATAATCTAAGTAGCAAAAACAAGGGGCATGAAAGAGAATCATCTCATTATAAAACAAGTTACATCCCACCCTACTAGCTGTCTCCATATATCCACCTTTTCTGACAGGCTCTGAGAGCATGTTTCTGTCACATAAGGAACATTCTAACTATTTTACATAACTGTCCCATACTCAGTGGGAATTTATAAATTCAGACACATCTCAATCACAGAGGAAATGCATGGAGGATTGAAGAAATGTGGCTTTTCCTTCTCCTCCAATTTGCTGTCTTTTGACCATTTTAGCATTCTTCCCAAGTAGGGAAGGGGCAAAGAGTTGGAAATCCATGGTGTTCCTCTCTGGCAGCTTTGCTGATGAGTGGAGTGAAGGAGCACATTCAAACCAGTGGACGGACTACCCCTAAGGAGGCTCTGAGAGCTCTGTGGAATCCACAACCAGGAATAACAGACCACAGATGATGGTGACACCACACTTACAAATGGCATGTTATCAGGAAACAACCCTATATTTACCAATGACAGATGATCATCCTACATGGTCTCTATGCCACTATGGTGGCAGAATGACAAGGCGTACAGGGAGAAAAGAGGAAAAGGACAGGCAGAAGAAAGGCACCTGAAAGAGCTTCAAAGACAGCTCACAGAAACACCAGCAGCCAGGAAGAACACACTGCATGGGGTTCAATGTGAGTTATCTCCTCTCTACCAGTAAGGTTAGAACAAGAAACATTCCTCACACCAGAAGATAAGAAAACTGTGTGGCTTCCCACTGTAGACTGCCGACATTGGAAGATGATATCACGATACTCTTGGTGTGACTATGCTATAATTAGGCCTGACAGAAGGTAACCACACTCACATTTCAGGTGAAATGACCAAGTTCTACCACAGGGTAAAACAATCTTACCAACTACTTACTGTTAAGCACAAGTTTGGCAACTGACTCAAAAAGTAGACTGGAGAAAAGGGAAGGGCGTCCCTTCCTGTTCCCAGATACAGTCCTCTCACCGGGATAGAGGAGATTACACCAGGGAGGCTGCTTAAATTCTGCAGGGAGTGCTCTGTGGTGGGAAAGGGAAGTGAGTTTTGGCTCATAAAGAGCTTTAGTAAAGAGATGCCCAAGAGGAAGAACAAAAGCACGACAAGCAATGAGGAGACAAAATTTCTGGAGCTGGATAAAAGAGAAACCTAGTGAGAGCCACAAAGCAGAACTAGTGGCTAACAAGCGGGTAGTCCCATTTTCTGACAGATCGGTGGTAAGTCGGGTTTTGTAGTGTCACTGGAAAGCTCTGATTCACCAAGCCCTCAAAGGAGGTACAGAGGGACTTCCACTGCCACAACACTAGAAATACGGTAGGACTCAAAAGTCACATTCAACAGGAAAGGGCAGTCAACTAACAAAAAGCTGGATCCACAGACCCAACATTTAAGATACATGACCTTATAATGAATTGTTCAAAAGTATACGAAAAGAAGTTGTTAGGAAATAAGGGAAAAACAGTGTGGCTAAGTGGAGAAATCCAGTATGTGAAAAAAACATGTGTTTGAATCCCTGTGTGGTTTTTTGGGAAGTTCATCTCTGCCAATCTTACAATTTCCATTGGTAAAATGGAGGTACTACTACCTATTGTAACCTATAGCCCATCTGGTACACTTACCCTTGTTATATTTACAAGACTGCTGCAAATCCCCAGTTCCCTGGCCTGGGGGAAACCATGTTTTCCCAAGGTTGTGTAAACTCCCAGGAATTTACTCTCTCATGGTATCTTCAGACTCTGATCTCCTGCGTTCTCAGGTCTATTTTCTGCCCTGTCTGAAGTAATTCCAGACACCATGCTGCCTCTTCACCAAAAAAGTACCCAAACCCAGTATCCCCAGAGTTTCATTAACACTGGGTATTTGTGGGACTTGGGGACTTGCTGTGGAAGGCTGTGTCCATGTATAAACTCTACCACTTCCTCTTGCTCCCTTCTTAACTCCTCTCCTTACTCCTCCTCTCCTGAACAAGCTCCAGGTTTTCTACTTCTGAGTCAGACGTATTTCTCTTTTCTCCAAAGCTCTAGAATTGGCTGACCACCAAGCCTGGGGACAGAGAACCATTCTCTACCCTAAGAACTATTCAAAGTATTTTCCCAGTACAAATCATACTCTCCTTTGGAAAATTCTGACACCAGCTATTAAAGCTTTAACATTTTCTCCGCTTCCTCACATAACTGCAGGATTGCTCCCCAGAGTAAATGAAACAAAGAATATAATGTAGTGCTAGCAAAACGTCTTGCATATAGTAGACACAAAATAACTAAAGTCTACTATAACTACATAATGGTGTTCACAGCCAGATTTAATCCCTGAAAAGATCATGCATAAAACAACCCAGGAGACCAACTGCTTCCAAAGGGAGGACACTGGACTTGGCAAGGTTCTTACAATTAAAAGCTAAGCAGCTCTCACACTTTCTTCAAAAACACAATAATCATGATAGATAATAGGTCCACTGACTTGACTGCCACCTTCTAAATGCACAGTCACAACATGCAGAGAAACAGACTATAACCCAGGCTCCATACTACAAAAGTTATCATGATCAACAAACCCAGAAAACAGCGAAACTCTGTTTTCACCAGTCCTTCTGGAAAACTTAGAGTTTTGGATTTCCCTCTTCTACTCAGATGAAGTTTGGTTTTGTATTAAACCCAAAAGCTTTTCTCCTGAACAGCAACTCATGGCAGGACACAAAGCTCTTTCTCCATCTGAAAACACCAAACATACACAGCCCAATTAAGACCACAGATGATGACGAAGCTGGTCTTCCTGGGAAATTCTCGTGGGCTTGGCCTTTGGTATTCTTGCCAACAGGACTTGGCCTGGTAGACTGCTTGCTTTCTCTGAGGCCCAGCTGGTTATGATTACCTTTGAGCAACAGCATAGCAGGTCCAGTCATCTTGCCAGATTCCTAGACTGCAAGTAGTAAGGTGCCTTAGACCTAAGCTAGGTAGTAGTGTTAACAGGCACTGAAAGATCAGTTTCCCTCTAAAATGTCACCATGCTGGAAGAGGAAGTTCTGTGCACACTGTGAACATAAATGCACACCCAGAAGGCAGCTTACAAAGAGGCCTGATCCTGGGCATCAAAAGTGAAGGTAATATACTGTATACAAACACAAACCCGCAAGATTAACGACTGCCAGATTCAACTCTTCAAAGGGCAAATGAATAGGAACCTAAAGCAATCGTGACTGGACACTGGTCCCAGACCCTCCATCCATCTCTGAAGGCTACATTGATATTAGTTCCAGTCTAAATGGAATTCTAGGTTATATCTGATAAGAAAAATGTGAGGATGCGGTCAACTTGAGAAGAATCAAATCTAGTGGCAACAGTAAGGTCTTTCAATAATGGGGCCTAAACTCAGAACTGGAACAAGAACTATATCTCCAAAACCAGGACGATAAGATCCAAGCTCACTCACAAGACCTCAAAGAACTTCAGTGATGTGGAACTAAAATTCCACAGTTCTAGTTTCAAGTTTCCATAACAAGGAGACCTACAAATTAGTTCTGTCGACAGACCCATGAAGGAAAATGCAGCGTTTTCCTCCACATGCTCATAATGCTGCCTTAGTGAGCTCATAATAATGGACAATTGCAAAAACCTGCCAGTAAAGACAACGGCTGCAGAAAACCTAACAACAAAAGGCTACGTTATTCATCTAGACCTTAAATCTGTGAGCCTAATTATGTAGCTTCTCTTGAATGCCAAGCTGATGGCAAGGCACTCACCTTCCTCAAAGCTGGCGTTCTTCTGTCTCACTAGAGCACGGAAGTTTTCAGCAGGATTCACACTTCCAACCTGAAACAGACACACAGACAATAAACCTGCACGTCACTTCTCTTTTTGGCAGCACCCAAGGCAACACAAGAAGGCTTCATGTAATAAGTGTGTTCTTAAAGACAAAAAACAGGCCTTTTCTATCATTTTCATTCCAGGGCTTTGTTAAAAGCTAGCATATTCAAGTGGTCACACAGCTGCCCAACTCTTTTCATTAATCTTTCTTCATGCAAGCTGACTTGTTTCTAGAGGATCATTAGAAACGAGTCCAGCTTGAGGGCTTTATGTGGTAAAGGTACTGCCTATACATCCTAAAACCCAACCAATAAGAAAAGGGAGGATACTGTAGTATAGGGTCACAGGAAATATATTTGTTCTACTACAATTATATAAAAATATCAGCTTAATGCTTGATTCACTGAACTGCCCCATTTGGGGGACTGTTGTTGGTCCTTTAGCATTGAAGTTTTGGCAGAACATACATAAAAAAACTTCTACTCAAAATGTAAAAGCAGATTATATATAAAGTCTACAATGCTAGGTGGGAAAGTTTCAAAGATGTAAGACTCTGCCAAAACTCATGACACTTTCTAACTATATCTTTAATTTGCTGGTCCCAACCTTAATGGGCCACAGGGGAGAAAGTAATGGGGTTCCTATTTAAGCTGGGAAATGTTAGCACAAAATGTACTTCTGTCTCCAGTTTGCTTTGGAATAGCACACAAAAAGCTCTCAGAACAAATAAGATCATGCTTTTTTTCCTACTATAAAATATTCAAATGAAATCCAAATCACTTTTTTAGACACTTGAATTTTCTGAAAGCATTTCTGTTTGAGGTAGACACGTCAGGCCCTGGTGCTGAATATCCCTTCTAGTATAATTTGCTAGTAAAGAAAAAATTTTAAGATCTATTTAATCAAAATAATGGAACTTAAAATAAGGCAATATTTTCAAGTTTCCAAAAATCTTCCCATTAAATAACGCTCTCAAGTGTCAAAGAATACTTGGTTTGGGGAAAGCCTTAACTTTGAATCCTGTTCTTAAGTTCTGTATTAGAAAATAAATAGTAAAACTATACTAACTTAAATTTTATGTATTAAGACTGAAAAGTTTTACTTGCACTTATCCTATCATTTTGACTAAAAGGAAAGCTGCAAAATAAGTCAACAAGAAAAACATCTGTACAAAATGTGCTGCCACTGAGGTGTTCTATAATCTACATATTATTTGCAGCTCTATATATTATACATTGTATAGTTAACTCTATAGGTAATTCACTGACAATAATTATTTAAAAGAAGAAAGGAAGAAGTATAGGATGAGCCTCTACAGTACACACACACAGAAACAGAGAAAGTGGTATGTTAACTGACCAATGAAACTTTATGTCATCTGCTCAAGTTCCTACCTTCCTGAAAAGGGGAGAACTGGCAAGGCTCTGCTTACCTTTGTGACACTGCCTTCAGCTAGGTTGGAGACGCTGAAATGGGCTTCCCCTTCCTCAGTCTTGCATTTTTTAGCAGTGGGACCCTCTTCATGGCTAGAAAAGAAAAGAAAAACAATGTTTTGTCTTTAAAACGAAACACAAAAACCGGAAGTTTTGATACGAAAAGTGTAACTTATTTTCCGGGCATCAGAACAGCCATAGCACTTAGTCCTTCCTTACAAATAGCCCACCTCCCATTCCCTGCCACAGGGCCCCTGACAGTTCAACTTGGAGCAGTTCTGGCTTTGCTTCACGCAGAACAAAATCATAAGAAGCAGTTGTATCAAAAAGTTCTTGCAGGGCTGGGAATATAGCTCAGTTGGTAGAGTGCCTGCCTCATAAGCACAAGGCCCTGGGTTCAAACCCCAGCACCGCAAAAAAAAAAAAAAAAAACCTTCTTGCAGAACTTTAAACTGCAAGTACAGGGAATGGAAACTTACATTTAATAAGAAATCCATCTGCTCTTCAGATATCATTTGCTAGCCCACCTTGGAATAGAAAGTAATTAGCTTTCTGTGTACACAGAAAATGGGTCCCCCATCTTCTCCATCATGTGTTTGAAAACTTTGTAAGCGTCTACTTATAATTATCATAACTTACTAGGCAATCTTTAAATATGCAAGAGCTTCATAAAGAAGTCTTGAACTTAGAAAAAATTGCAAAAAACCCTTTTAATTTGTTCTTTTATAAACCTAATTCTGTTTTGTGTAATGTGATAACCAAGTCCAATAGCATCTATATGCTAAGGGAAAGATATGTCCAAGAAAACACATCAAACATTTTGCCTCAAGTAACATGCTGATTTTAATAGCCTGCTTTAAAGTCAAGAGGAGGTCAAGTTAACTGCAAAGAAGAAGAAAATTAAAGCCAAAGACTTTGTCCATATGCTGCAGAATGTAAAGGTATGAAGAATTTTCTCACAGAGAAATCATCAGTGTAGGCTAAAAACAGCCATCAAGAAATGGTTGAACTGGGTGCGGAGGCCCACGCCTATAATCCCGGCAGCTTCGGAGGCTGAGGCAAGTTCAAAGCCAGCCTCAGCAACTTAGCAAGGCCCTAAGCAACTGAGTGAGACCCTGTGTTTCTAAATAAAGTATGAAAAAGGGCTGGGGATGTGCCTTAGTGGTTGAGTGCCCATGGGTTTAATCCCTGGTACCAAAAAAAAAAAAGCGGGGGGGAGGGGGGGTTTGAATGAAATTAGTTACTAAGAAATCAACAACTACGATCTAGTATTCCCTTTCTTAAATATTATTTAAATTGACAAATGGGTATTATATATGTATCATGTATGATATGATGTTTTCAAATATGTATACACCATAGAATGGCCACAACAAGCTAATTAACATACATTATCCACAGAGTTATGGTGTTAGTTGTGGTAAGACCAGTTAAAATGTACTCGCTCAATGATTTTTCAAGACTGGTATTTCTAAATGTTTTGATTTCTTTTCTTTTTCTTTTTTTTTTTTTTGGTGTGGTTCAAAGCCCCAACCTTCAGACAATGATGCTTACAGAGGAGGCTACCTTAAAAATAAAGCAAAGAAAAATAAGGCAAAAGCTGGCTTCCACAACATTATTTCAGTCTCCTCTTACAGGTAGGCAAAATAAAAAAATAATCATCACAGCCATACATTTACGAATTAAAACTTCATTATTTGACGTCTTTTCCATTCACTACTGACCTTTTCCATCTGAGAAGTAGAAAAGAGGTGAGTAGAGGACAGAAGAATGTGAAGAGGAAACAAAGGTTGTCTTTCATAGCTTTTTCCTTGGAAGTAGAAGAAAAAACCAACACACAAAGCCTTCATGGCAAAAATGGCAGAAAAACGCACAAACTAAGGAAGAAGGAAATTCTACTGGGGGTTGAGTATTTTAGGAAAAAAAGGTCATTGGGCTGGGAATAAACTCAGTGGTGGAGCACTTGCCTAGCATATTCGAGGCCAGGGTTCAGTCTCCAATACCATCAAAAAAAAAAAAAAATTCAGATCATTTTATTCAGCTATTTCAGTTAACCTTTGTCAGTTCTTCCCAGCAAACAGACAACAACAGGGGACTTCTGGAAATCTGAAGACAAAAGACTTGGATTTCAGTCTCAGTTTTGTCACTGATTAGCCCTGGAGTCTTATCATTTCTTGAAGGTGTTCATTGTGGATTATTGTTTGTTTATCTAGAGTTTAATAGGTTATTATATTGGCTGAACTTAAGCTGGCTCCTCAGGAAAACACTGGTTAAAAGTACCATTAATACATCAATTATCCCCTTCCAACAATATTCATTAACTTATAAAGTAATATTAAGATGCATTATATGTACAAAGCACTATGCTAAATTCTGTGAAAATATGAGGCTGAATTAAATGGAAGAGTTTCTTAAATCCTATAGGGAAGGAAGGGTAAAGAGACATGTATACCAATTTCTCAGTACCAGGCATATAAAAACAGCTGCAAAAATAAGTAAAAAGTAGTGAAACTTTAATATGGTTAACAGTCCTAAGTCATTTAATAGCATTATTAGACATTTTTTATATACTGCATTCATATGAAGGGTGAAAGGAAAATAACTCTCATCCCCAAATTATCTGTGAGGACACCAAGCCCTGTAAGGAAAAAATCATCCATACAAAACTACAATGTACATACAAATATCAACAACTGCTACAGTTGGATGATGTGACCAAAGTAATTCATTCTCTCTCCTTTTCTTGCTTTCTTTCACAAATAAGTATAAGTATTATAATTCATTTAGGCAGCCAAACATTTGCTGCATGTTTACTATGTGTTACTGAACTCAAAACCCTAGGTATACAAAAATTAATACATAATAACACTTTTGAGAAATTAAATAAAAAAGATAAATATGTAAACAACAATAATATTGTGATAAGCAACATTCCCTTACAATAGGAAGCAGTTGTACTGGGCTGGAGCATAAAGCACAAGCTGGGAAGTAGAGATGGGGCTAGAAAATATATAAATTACAGGCATAAACATTGTGAGGAGGGGCTAGGAATGTGGCTCAGCAATAGGGTACCTCTGGATCCAATCCTCCATACTGCAGGGGAAAATAAGAAAAGTTCAAGAGTCATGGCATTAAGGAATTTTAAGCAGGAATGATGTGATCATATATTTGTGTTTTTAAAAAAAACCCTCAGGTTGGCTAACAGCCTGAGGTAGCTTCAGGATGGGGGCTTCAGCAAGACTTGGTCCCACTCTCCACCTGTGGGGAGGAGAAAGGGGCTGAAGCTTAGGTTGATAATTAGTGGCCACTGAATTAATCAGTTACACCTATTAATAAAGTCTCCATAAAAGCTCAAAAGGATTAGGTTCAGACATTTTCTGGACAGTGAACACAGGAAGGTTCCTAGAGGATGGCATGCCCAGAGGGCATGGAAACTCTGCATCCCTTTACATGCCTTCTCCTATGCAACCCTTCATCCGTATCCTTAATCTTTTACCGTAAACTAGTAAATGCTGAAAAAAAATAAAACACTCATGTAGCAGAATGGCTTGGAAAGGGATGAGGCTGGGAGAAGAAAAATCAGTTAAGAAGTTATCTTAGTAAAGCAGGCTAAAGTGAGAAGGCATACATAAAAGTAATGCCAGTGGGGGAAACTATTAAGAGCTAACATCATGTGCTTGTCACTGTGCTAAGCACATTTAAATTATCTCAGTTAAACTTTGCAATAACCCCATGAGTTGGCTATTCTCATTGTCTTTTTATAGACGAGCAAATGAAGGCTCATCAAAGGCAGGTATTTGTTACTGCCACTTGACAGAGAGCAACTTGCCAATTTCAATTGCTATTAAGGGGAAATGCTTGGATTTAGATCTGAATCTACTGGACTCTGAAATCAATGCCATTAGCCACTATACTAAACTAAAGTAAAGGTGGTGGTTTTGAGGCAAATTTCACATAGCTTGGTAAACCAATTAGATATGGAAAGGTAAAGAAAAGAATGACTGCCAGGAAATTAGGTGTCATTCGCTGAAATAGAGAATAACAGCATGAAGGGAGGTTTGAAAGGGGCATCGAAGGAGAAAGACGATGACATAATTTCTGGACATACTGAACTTCAGGTAACTACAGATGTTTAAGTTATGCAGCGGATAGGATGAAAATCAAGGTTGCAGAGACATATCTAGTAGTTTTCAAAGCCCTGTATGTGAAATAAAAAAAAGTTCTTGGGACAAGCACTGTTAAGGCAAAATGGAATTACAGCTAAGAGTGTAAGCTCTGGAATCAGACTGCCTGCATTTAAATCCTTACTCCAACACTTACCAACTGGAATCTTGAGCAAGTTTCTTATCTTTAATACTCAGTTGCCTCAATTTTAAGATGGTGTCAATAAAAAACCTAGTTCATAGTGGATCCAAAGAGATAATGCAAGTAAAGCACTCAGCTTTTTACCTGTGCTCAATAAATGCTAGCTATTTTTTGAGGATAAATCCTACAGAACATCAATATTTTAGGTTGGTGGGGAAAGAAAGGCAGCCCCTAAGAATACGAAAGGGAGTTGTCAAAGATTAGGAAGAAAATATGGAGAAGCTGAAATTGAAGAAAATATGTGAATTTCAAGAGGGAAAGAATAATTAATATCAAATGCTAAAAAGGAAAAATTATGAAAGAGAAGGACTTCAAAGCTGAAGGGAACTGAGCAGTGTGTGTCTTCTGGAAGGCCAGTTTCAGAGAGGTAGAGGGGCCAGAGGAAAATGAAACCTGAGAACAGCAGCAATGCAGACTCTTCTAATAAGCTTGCTTGTGGAAGGAAAGATAATAATTCAATTAATAATTAGTAACAGGTAGTAATTAGAGGGAGGAGGCTGGGGGACTTTTTTATTTTTAGATGAGGAGAGAAAGGAGCTGGGAGACAGGGAGATGCTGAAAATATAGAAAGAGAGAAAATGTTAGTGGTCTAAAGTACCAGATGAAACAGAAGAGAGAGTGCAGGACAGAGGTGAAGATGATGAACTTTAGACTGGACCAGGTGCCCAATTCCAGAGACAGGAAAGAAGAAAGTAAAGGTAGATGCAAACCAGATAAGTTTTTAGATAAGATTAGCTGGAAGATTGAGGTATTCTCACCTATTAGCCTATATCTTCTCTAGGAAATCATCACTAATATGACAACTAATCATCATCGTTGTCACTATTCCTAATATGCTAGGGATATAGTTTACAGTTTTCAAAAGCATTTACTCACAAACACTGTTATTAAGTGCTAGGCACTGTGTTGGGTTCCAGGTGAATAGTAAACATTACTCAACTAACTTCCATGACAACTCCATGAAACAGATACTCCTGTTTAAATTTATTTTTAAAAGTTTATATACATACTTATGGATTTTTTTGGCATTGGGGATTTAACTGAGAGGCTTTTTACCACTACATTTACTACATTCTCTAGTTCTTATCTTTATTTGGAGACAGGGTCTTGATAAGTTGCTGAGGTTGGCCTTGAACTTGCAATGCTCCTGCCTCAGCCTCTTCTAATAAGCTTGCTTGTGGAAGGAAAGATAATAATTAGATTAGTAATTAGTAACAGGTAGTAATTAGAGGGAGGACTCTGGGGGACAGGGAGATTACAGGCTGGGCTTACAGGCATGCGCCACTAGACCTGACAAGACAGATATTCCAATTATCCCTATTATGCCCATGAGGAAACTGAGGCTTACAGAGCATAAGAAACCTGTACCTGCGGTCACACTGCAGAGCAAGAGGAGCAACCCACATTGGCTGACTCTGGAGTCGGAAATCTAAGCCATTAATCAAGTAAGGATGACTGTTGCCAGTAATGGAGGAATCTTTGGGGACTTGAAAAGAGCAGAAAACTTTTTAGACTATCTGCACAGAGACAAAAAGAAACTGAGATCACCTATGTATTAGTTGCACAAGGAGGATTAGACCTTCAGAAGTCCTAATTTTTTTTTAATGTTCTGACATATTTATCAGTTAATAACAAATAAAAATATACACAGATTATTTTAAAAACACAATAGTTTATCATTTTTGCTATAAAAAAATAAATGTAAGAAAAGAGCTAAAATGAGAATGAATGCATTGACTTACACTGGTAATTAAAAGTCAACATACATGTGATCAGGGTATAGTCATAGAAAGGAACAGTTTATTTGCTTTACTACCAGATGGTGATTATGTTTCCTTTAGTAACTTTCAAAGTAAAATGTTAAATATGCATGTCAATATGCATATGTATTAAACTCTGTCAAGTGCCTTCTCAAATTTGTAATTATTTCCAGTTATATTCTTAATAAAAACATAAATGCTTTAAAAAAAAGTCAACATATAAAGCATACAATATCTCCAATTCCACAGTGATGAATAGTGCTGGGTTTCATAAAGTTACAAGTTTTAGATGACTCATCTACTTGCTTTTTCATAAAATCAATAGAAACTCTCCCAAACAGTCTCAATATTGTAAAGAGATAAGCTTTCAAAACTTCAGAAGTCCTAATTTTGACATTTTCATTTCGATGGTATACACCAACATTAAGGGAAACAATGCTTTTATGACTCGGGTAATATTTAGTATACTGTGGGACTGGAGTGTCAAATATTCCTTTTTCCCCCTTGAAATGAAAAAACTACTTCTAACACTAGGTATTCAATAGGTGCAAGATGAACAGTGGACCTTCTCTAATAATGAAAACATTATCAATATTTTTTCATTGATAATGATACTATCATTGTTTGGGCTTTGACTATTGCTTTCCCTCCAAATAACTTGAAGTATTTTAACATCTGTCATTTCACAGTTATAGGATCTCTTGAGATAAGGCCATTTTAGATGGAGAAAATCTCATAAAGATAAAACTGTTTAACCAAAATCAGATCAAGAATGACAAAGCTGGGGAAAAAACTAGTGATTTTCAGCTCAGGACTACAAAAATTCCTGAACCAACATTTGCCACTCCCCAGTCTCAACCCCACACACCTTCTCTGGAAATGTGTGCCTTAGATTCAGGGATGGTGAATACATAGAAAAACAGCTCAGTGTTGGCAATATTTTCCCCCTCAAGAAAACTACCTCTAAAGCTGACTGGAACCTAATCATAAAAACAAAGAGTTTTAAGAACCTTGCAGAAGGGGCTGAATCATTCTTCTTGAATACAGGAGGGACATGATAAATATTAGCTAAAAGCATTATTTCTGCAGTTCTTAAGAACTAGGACTTCTGAGGAGAAAGGGCAGAGAACAGGTGTATAAATAGGCCTGTAAGAGTGAGATAATTCCCAGGCTCCAGGCAGGTGACTTGGCTGCCTCACAAACCACTATGGAAGCAAAGAACAAGAAGCCCAGCTCAGCACAGCTTCCAGAAGAGTGAGTGAGAGGAGCAGGGCTGAAGGTGGATTCATGGCAGGGACCAAATCACAGAACCACAGCCTTCTGGGTCTCCATGGTGCATTTTTTAACCAGCTAATTTACATTCTAATCAAAGGAGGAGGAGAAAATGGCTCATTTCTTTCCCACAACACCAGAAGGTAATCATGATCATGAACTGGAGCTTTAATACACAGAGAGAATAGCCCTGTGATTGCAGTGAGACAGAGCACAGTGTCATGGGAAGAAAAGGCCACAGATTTTATTGAACTGTTCTCATCTACTAACCCAGAGGCATTCAGGGAGATAAGAGCAGAAGAAAAGTGGATTTTTAGGCACTCTTCCTGTACAGAAGGCATGACAGACTAGGAGCTATGAATCTCTCCAGGATGTGTTAGGAATGCTCATGATATAGACGACATAATTTTTTCCCCTCCCAATTCTAACATAGCTTGGGGTATTAACCTCTGGAAAGTCACAAAAAAATTCCAAATTCCCTATTCAACTTAGACAGTAATTCACTAAATCAATGGTTTATAGAAACCAGTGAAGGTTTCTGGAAATCACTCCACACTCCTCAACTGGGGTATTTATAAATAATAAGCTTTACTTTTTCAATGAAGATACAGCTGTGGGAAGGAAATCAAAGAAAAATGAAAAGAGAGCCATGGTGTAAAGCCAAATCTCAAAATGCAGCATAAAAAAATGAATAGATTATTCTGGTTTGAGAAAAAAGTCACCAACAACTAGTTGATTGAAGCCTGGTGAAATCAAGGTTTATCCATCCAAATGATTCTGGGTAATAAAGAATAATTTCTTTTAGTTTTTGTTTAAATGGAAATTAATAGAAAGAGTCTGAACAGAATCTAATAATGAAAAAAATTTAATAGCCACTTTTAAGCTTGATTGAAGGATCATATGAAAAGCATTCTGCAATCCTTAACATACAAATATCTCCCTAACAGCATAAACAAGTAGGTATATTCTGCCATGTTCACAAAATGGTTAAAAAAAGGTTAGATTTTTCATTACACAGCCTACTTTTCCTCCAAAAACTGTACTGACCTAACCTCACCTCATCCTTTAACCCACTCCTCTCATCACTAGTTCCTCACTTCAAAAAGGGTCAAATTTAGTCTTAGGTATTAAAAGACTTTGCTTATGCTCCTTTTGTATAATCACTAAGAATCTGATGCTGATCCAAATGTCAACAACCAGAAGGAAGTTCTAAATCCCAAGTGAACAGCCAGGATAAAATATGACCACAATGGATCAATGAGAAACCAATATTTCAACAAGAGGGTCCAGTGTCAGACTTCTTCCTCCCACCTTCTCAAATCCACAATCTCCAAGGCACTGTCAATTCCAGAGCTCTGTGACTATCATTAACCTTAAATGCAACCACACCAGGTACTTACTTATCTTGGAAAATGTCCTGAGCAGTTACTTGATCCTTTTTCTTGATGGCTTCAGTCAGAGGGAAAAGGGTCTTTATTTTAGAGAGAGGAATCTGACATTTTGCTGTCACTTCAGTGGGGGGATCCAGCATATTCAAAATATGCTGCTGAATTGGGGGCAGAGGCTCTTGGGGATGTAAAGCTCTGTGCAGCAGACACTGTTGGGGAAAGAGAACACAAGTGGAGAGTTTGTAAATGGTTTCTTTCTATTTTCCAGTCAGGAATATTTCACCTTTGATTTGGGAGGGATCTGTGACTCATACCAGATAGAAGAGATAATAAAGAAGCTTGGCCCCTAACCACCTTTGTTAGCAGCACACTGCACATGTCTAAAACCAACTGTGGAAACAGGCCCATGCCTAGCAATTCCTTCTGTAGACCTCCTAGAAAGGAGTCTCATCTTATGAAAAGACACTGTTGCTTTTTAATTACTTGGGGAAAGAGATTCGGACAATCTGGGATTATGACTTCTCATTTTAAATCTTTAACACCACCCTTAATCATACTATGCTTGCTTCATCACTCACTCTTGGAAGTTTATGTGTGGTGGGTGAAACAGGTGGCTAAAGGGGAGCTGCCCAAGCTCAGTCCCAGGAGGAAGGCTGTGAATGACACAAGAAAACTCAGTTGCTCCAAACCTCCCACGACAGTGGAGTGTGAATGCGTCTCCACCCATCTGTCCACCTCTCTTCTCTGTCCTGTCACCACTCTAGCCTAGACACCGACATCCCTCCCCTAGCCCACTACCATCACCTTCTAACTGGTCACCCAGATTCTGCTTTTACTGTTCTTTTACAGCTAAAGTCAACTGAAAATGAATTTCTTACCATATCCCAGAAGTCCAACACGACCACAGCACCAGCTTACCTCCCCAGTCTTGTCACCTGCCACCTCTCACTCACAACACACCAAGGCTGGGCTCTTCAAGTTTCCCTCATGCCAAGCTTGTTCCTTCCTTTGGGTCCTGGGCTTAATACTCCTCCTGCCTCTTCTGCCTCCCGGGAGAGGTGGCCTTTCTTTTTTTCAGGTACTGGATATTGAACTGAGCTATATGTCCATCCCAGTTTTAATTTATTCTGAGGCAGGGTATTCCTAAGTTGCCCAGGCTGACCTCCAACTTGCAGCCCTCCTGCCTCAGCCTTCTGAGTTGCTGGATTATGGGCACATGCCACCACCTCCGGTTAGGGTTGGCCCTTTTGCTTTAATCATTCTAGTCTTTGCCTCAAGTATTATCTCCTAAGAGAGGCTTTCCCTGATGCTGTATTTGAAGTAGATCCTGCATCCCCTTCCTACTACCTAGTCACATTCTATCATTTTCCTTATTTTATATTTTTGATAATATTTACAATCTAATATTACCCTATCATTTTTTTTTGTTTACTAGCTTATTGCCTAGACCTCTACCCTGAAAGTAGAAATTGTGTCTGGTTTACTGCTGAATTCCAAGGACAAACATCATATAATAATCAGCACCTGACAGATACTGAATAAGGAAAGAAGTACACTTTCCCAGGGCTCTTGTTGTTGATGCAGTTTGAATAGGCTCAAGGGACAGGTGGTCTCCAGTGCTCACGTGAGTGGAACTGGATGGTAAGTCGCTTCCATCCAATCACCCCCATGCTGCCTGCAGGTGACTATGCCAGGCCTTGGAAGCACCCGTGTCTGCCCAGAGAACTAAGCACTCTACAGCGGGCAGGAAGGAAATGAGATATTATTAAGGAAAAAAAGAAAGAGTTCACTTGATATTTCCTTGGTGTGGCAAATGAATTCCAAAATTAGGTTGGAGAATGCACCTCCAAATTCTTCTAGCGCCTCACACATGCTAGGCAAGTGCTCTATCACTGAACTATGTCCCCTCTTTTAAAGAACTTATATATTGTAATTTTGAAGTAAAAAAACCCAGGGAGCTGAACAGTTTCTGCAATTTCAAACTATTTCATACCATAAGTATACTATTTATACTATCCCATGAACTATTTTCCTACAATGAAGAAGGCATAAAAGCTAAAAGTTTCCATTCTAAAAAATAAAATGTAACTTAGGTTTAATAGTGAATATCATCCAAGAGTCAATGTCCTACAAATTCAGAAAACCCTCAGGTAGGAATTAAGTACCAATTTCCTCTAGAAATTCCATGTGTTGCTCCTGCCCCCTTTCAATATACAAACAGTAATTCTTCGTTCTCTATAGTGTATTCATTCATTGCAGAGTTTGAGTTCTGCTTTCTTCTTCCCTAATTGACTTTCCCTTGAGCATCATCATGCCTTTTTTAGTTGAAAGCAAAAGGCAAAACCAAAATGACCCCAAGCCCTCTGAAGCTAATGTAACCTTGTGCATAATCCTTAATTCACAGTTCTCACCCGAGTCATTTAAAATATCTCAGCTTAGAAAGTCCTAAAGATGTAAGCAGTAGCCAGGCGTGGTGATACATGGAGGCTTGGGAGGCTGAGGCAGGAGGATTTCAAGTTCAAAGTCAGCCTCAGCAACTTAATAGGGCCCAAAGCAATGCAGCAAGATCCTGTCTCTAAATAAAATACAAAAAAAGGACTGGGGATGTGGCTCAGTGGTTGAGAGCCCCTAAGTTCAATTCCTGGTATGTATGTATGTATGTATGTATGTATGAATGAATAAATAAATAAATAAAAATAAATAAATAAATAAATAAATAAATCAACCCAGCAGAGTTCCTAAAGATTCTATCTTCCTGAAGATTCTGTGATATCCAGTTGGCTTGTTTTGGAAAGGAACTAGAACAACCAGCCAGTGGAAAACACACCAGAATTTCAGTATAAATTTCAGGCAGTCCTATCAAACTGTTTTCATCCACAAGTCAATAAGAAGGGATTTACAAGTCATGTTCTAAACCTGTCACTCATATTTTCTTAAGTTCACACTTCAGATAAATAAAGATAAGTGGGATACATATAAAATTCATTTAAGCAAAAGATTCCAATTTGTTTAGAAAAAATGAGGTTAAAAGAAAGTGACAAGCTTTAGTAGCTAGAAAGCCGAGATCCCAATCCTTGACCTACATATTGCTTTTAAGTAACTGTAACTCCTTGATACAAATTTTTACCATTAGAAAACGGTTGCGGGGGTGGGGGGGATATAGACTGTATGGCTAATTCGAAGGGCATTAACATATTGATTTTAGCAACAGTATTATCAATTATTTAAAAGGTAGTTTTAACTGTACTCTTAAGATACATTTTTCAGGGCTGGGGATATAACTCAGTTGGTAGAGTGCCTGCCTCGCAAGCACAAGGCCCTGGGTTCAATCCCCAGCACCGCAAAAAAAAAAAAAAAGATACATTTTTCAGCATTTCATTCCAAAATTAATTACCCTCTTGCCAACAGATTGATTATTAATCTCTCCTTTCTTATACCAGCTCATTCACCCTTGACTCTAAATACTTAGAAAGGAAAATGGGTCCCATGTCCTCCTGCAGCTTACTGTGTCCTCTCCCTTCACCAGGAAAGAGGTTATCTTCCAGGCATTGTAACTTATCAACTGATGCTGGGCCCTGAAGTCATCAAAGACTTACCTACCAGCCCCTGAAGGCCCTCTGCTAAGCTCACTTTTGTTCATTGTGCAACATCTGCCTTGGAATTCTTTCTATCTGGACACTCTTCTCTTTCATGCCTTCCAAGATGCCCTTTGTTGGGGTGGAGGGAAGAGCACTTGGTTTTGTTCAGTAACAGCTCTTCTGTTCATGTCTACTCCTAATTGCTCACTCACATGGTTGGAGTAGAACTTAGCTCTCTTTCCCACTCACCATGCTCTCACAGGCCTTTTCATTCACTTCCATCCAAAGAAGGAAGACTCTTAGACCTAATTTAGATGGACTTTTCTGGGTTCTACACAACTATCTCCTATTTCCAACTTTCCTCTGAATGTCTATACTGGGATAGTCAACAGATAACTCAAATTTAATATTTGCAAAAAAAAAAAATTACCTTTTCCATCTGCTCCTTCTGTATGCTTTATCACAATTAATAGTGACGTCATCCTTCTAGTCACCCCAGCTAGGACTGTTAACATCAATTTCTTTTTCTCGCCAACCACCATCCAATCCCTCAGATCCTATCTCTTCTACCCTGTAAGTGCCTTCAAACTCGATTCCCTGCTCCAGTCTCTGCATCGCTGCTTTAACTCAAGCCTCAAGCGGGCCACCACAGGTTTCTCAGCTGGTCTCCAGTCCATCTCCTATGCCACCACCAGAGCTGTTTTTAAAAAACCATGTTCCCTACCTGCTGACAAAATCCTTTAATGATCACCCACTGCCACGAAATCCAAACTGCTGAGTGAGGTGCACAAGGCTCTCAAAACCACCCATTTACCTTTGCCGCCACCTTCCCCATCATTTTCCCTTAGAGAAATGGAACCATCTGTGGGTCCTTAAAGCCATGGCATGTCTTCATACTGTCATGCTTTTGTATATGCAACTTGTTTTGCATCAGATGCCCTCATTACATTATGCACCCCACCTTTTTCCTTCAGAACTCTGTCCAAATGTTAATTTCTCAGAGAAGCCTCTTTTCCCTCTTATTCCTGTGGTCTTTTCCCATCATTGTTTTAACTACTGGCTTTATTATCTCTCTACTCCTCTCTCCTCTAAAGGAGTCCTTGAAGTAGTGAGCCTATGTTATCTTTAGCTCATGCTTCATTGTTAGTAAATATTTGTTTCTGGGGGGGAAAAAAAAGTAAATTCAATGTATACATCCTTAGTGAAGATAAAGAATCTATATGTATTCTTTATATAGATGGGCCATATTAAACTCTCCCCCACAAAAGAAAGCAAAGTTGATTATGAGGTAAAAAGCAAAGTTACCAGTGCTCACAGCTTTGAGAGATAAATCTGTCTGGATTTATGACTTGTATCCATTTTCTTTTAGTCCAAAAAAATTTATTGAACATATATAGAGCCTACCCTAGATAAATCTGGCAAGTAGTAGAAGATTCTCTTGTTTTGAAAAGCTTTCTCACTGCTTGGCTCCTTCCTTGCTTAGAAATTGCACCAGGTCTTCAATTCCATACATCAAAACACCAACACAATTTTCATCAGTTATAACACTTAGAATACTAAGGGATTCATGTAGGCAGGCCTTTATATGTTAAACTTCATATTTCTAATTTCAGAACAAAATATTATTTTTTCACTACTTAAAGGAATTCCAAACTTCAAAACAAAACAAAACAAAAACCACAGTCAGTTTCTTCCATGCAGAGGATCCCTTGATTCAAAACAGGCCCCAATTACCAAGAATACAAGTAATGGTAACTCTGGGCGAGGATGTGGGTAAAAAAGTATACTTAAACATTGCTGGTGTAACTACAAATTAGTGCAACATTCTGGAAAGCAGTATGGAGATTCCGTATAAAACTTGAAATGGAACCACCTTTTAACACAGTTATCCCACTTCTTGGCATATACACGAAGGACTAAAAATCAACATATTATAATAAAGTGACCATATCAAGGTTTATAGCAGTTCAATTCATAATAGCTAAGCTATGAAACCAATCTTAGATGCCCTTCAACAGATGAATTGATTAAGAAAATGTGGTGGAATATAACTCAAAGAAGAATGAAATTATGGCATTTGCCAGTGAATGGATGGAACTGGGAGACTATAATGCTAAGTGAAATAAGCTAATCCCAGAGAATCAAAGGTCACATGTTTTCTCTGATATGTGGATGCTAATACACAATAAGTGGGGGCATGGGGGAGAAAGAAGTTCACTGGATTAGACAAAGGGGAATGAAGGGAATGGAGGAGGATCAGGAATAGGAAAGATAGTAGAATGAATTGTACATAACTTTCCTATATTTGTATATTAATACACAAAAAAGTGTAATTCCACATCATGTACAACCACAAGAGTGGGAAGTTATACTTTGTATGTATAATATGTCAAAATACATTCTACCATTATGTGTAACTAAAAAGAATTTTTTTAAAAAAAAGGTCCCAGTATGAACTTGGATTAATTAAGGATATTTTGTGAGCTGAATCATAATGAACAATCCATAGGCTCTCTATCACACACTTTCCAACCCTTTTTGGGGAAAAGTTTGCTTCAAAAGCTGTCTATGACATTCTTCTCTTCTAAGGGAGTCAGAGAAACTTGTGTCCTACTGCCATCAACTTCATCCAAGACTAGAATATTCCGTTCTCCCTTTCTCATTCCCCTTCCACAGCATAACTCAGGAAAATGTTATTCTTTTATTAAATAGAACAAATGAGGCCCTCAGTGGATAGACATTTATTAGGGACTGAGCAATGACCATACCTTTTCACTTAGCTTTCTTTTCATTTACTAGAAATACAAATGGTTCATCTTTCCTCTCTTACCTGAAATAATCTTTGATATTCAGGATTTGGGATCTTGGTGGTTGGAAACAAGTCTTCAATAGTGTCTTCCTCCTTGTCTTTCTTTACCAAGCTCATGGAGTCGATTAAAGCATCAACAGCACTTAACTGTTCCTCTTAAAACAAGGATAAACAGAGAAGCAGAAAGAAAAAAGGATTATTCCCATTATTCTCCACTAAAACAAAGGCTTTTCATTTTCTAAGTACAGCAAAGCTGGCAGGTTATACAGTCCTGGTTCTGCCAAAAATATTCTCTATGTGTGCAAGTACTTAACCTGAGTCTTGTTTTTTTAATCTGTGAAAAGAGGTATTTAAAGTAGTTGACTTCTTAGGTCCTTTTCAGCTCCTACATTTGATGAACCTTTGACAATGGAGTAGCATATCAAAAGCAAAAGAGTCTATTCCAGAAAAACGCACGATAGCCATAGAAAAACCTGACTTCACCATGGAGATTTGAACAAAATATTCAGCATTCAATGAGAAACTTGAAAAGTATTCTGCGCTTTTAGAAAGAAAAGTTAGAATCTACAGCCCCTCTGCTCTTTTTCCCAAGAAGGCTTGTTTTAAAAAATACAGAATTGTTTAATAAAAAGCAGATTCTTCTTTTATGCTTTTCCAGGTCTTTCTCTTGTATTTCATATGAATGAGATTTTCTTTTCTTTATATATAAAAAAAGCAGGAGAGCTTAGACCAACTGTGTAATAATGTAACTAGTACTAGGGAAAAAGTGTTCAAGTGCTACATTTGTCATAAAGGTAGCATAGAGGTAAGATGAAGAGGTTATACTACAAAATTATTCAATAAGAAAGAAAATACAGAAAAATATAAAATGTGTATTTCTGAATCTTAAACCAGAGGAAATGAAAGGTGAAGACTGGATTAAAGTAAATTGTGGATTTATGCTGAGGAAAGGGAGTGAAAAAGAGAAGAAGGAATACTCTAGTACTGGATGAAGCCGATGACAGTAGGACACAGGTTTCTCCAACTCCCTCGGAACCGAAGAACATCTCGGGAAGCTTTTGAAGCAAACTCATCCCCACAGAGGGATGGTAGCCCACTCAGGGGTGGGGCAAGTGTGTGATGGAGAGAACATGTACTGTTCATTTTGACTAATTTTTAAAAATTAGTAGTTAACTAAAGAGGAAGACATTAGAAAGAAAAAGAAAACCCCTATGATAATGAAGCATAAGCTTTCTAAAACTTACTATAACTTTTATCAGAGTCTAGAACCTTAACAGAAAGACACCATTAAACCACGGTGAGCTGATTCTCCTTGTCAGAATCAGTTCCTTCTGCATATTTACAGACCCATGTACATGTCTTACCCCACTCTATTTAAATTCTAAAGTTCCATGACAGCAGAAGAATGACAGCCTTTTCATGTCTTTTCTGATACCCAACAGAAAGCAAGTAAGTGCTCCTCAAAACAAAATCTACCAAGTCAACAAAAATGGCATAGTCCAAAGCAATGTGGATGAAAAGCAACTCTTTCCCAAATGCTTCTGTTCTGCTGATTCACAGCAGTTCAGCTACAGATCTCAAGTACTGTTTGGGGATTCAAAGTCACTAGGCAAAAAGTAAAAGTACCTTATGCCTAAGGTCTCTCAAAAGGACCTTATGCTTCTAGTCTTCACCTTTTAAAATATCCCTTTGTAGAGCCACAATAAAATAAAAGAGCACACAGGCAGGTATCATGGCACATTTCTTTCCTCTTTTTGAACTCTCCAGAGGAGGTTTCGGGCAAAGGCACAACTACCACCAACTTAGGCTAACTAGTGCAGCATCCACATGGAATTAGCAAGGAGCTGATACTTGCACATGTGAATGCTTAGTGCTTTTCACCTGCTACTACCAGCTAGTATCAGGCCAGATTACTCTGGCATTGCAAACTCCTGCAAGGACTACATTGACTCCTACACCAACTAGGGAAATAGACTAGACATCTTTAAGAATCCATTTTTCCACAGGAAAGAATATAAACAGAAATATGTTAACACACAGAAAACAGATCAACAGATCTACAGATATCTGATCTTTGAGATTCTGAATGATCTATATCTATAAAATCATTTTTAAACAAAGTTATTTTTAAAAAAATATTCTACTCACTTAAAGTTTGGAATGATCGATGGGCAGAGACAGACTATGACACAGTGACAACTTCTATACATTTGGGTCCATACCTGCCTCCACTATGATGTAGGGGGACTCAACTCTAGAAGGAAGATAAAGATCCCAGCCCCAGGGACCCATATAATTCTTGGCCTTCTCACAGCATACTGCTCCCAAAACAACAGACAGGGAGAACACAGCTTACAACCCCTTAATCCTAAAAAATTAAACTTGAAGAATAAAACATCTACCAGAATTTGTTGTTGTGGCACTGCACGTTCTCTCATTCTGTCCCCTGCTATATTTTATTACAGTTGTCTTAAATGGCGAGCTCTCTGGAAGACTAGACCTGTGGCACTGAGACTCACACTGTGTAGCACCCTAACATGTGCAGCAAGGCCAAATAATAGACTTTCTCATTGAACTCCAAGGAACTCTTAGAAGACGGAAGTAAGTAACAATGAGACTTAACCTTACTGCAAACTACAAAAGAAGGGCAATGAGAAAAGCTACTCTCCAGCATTGGCAAGTGCACTTCCAAGTTTCCTCATGCACATAGGACATGGGGTGATACTGCACACCAATTCATTTCAGCAGGGGCAGAACTGATCACAATCAGAGAACAGACGCCAAGCAACGATAAGCTGCTCCTGAGACACACACTCAAAGTCAGAAGGAGGAACTAGACAGTGTTTAGAAAGTTTAGGGCAAAGCTATTCCTACTACTGGAAAAATAGCTGGTGAGGATATGAACAGAACCAACCAACTCCATCCAGTGACTAGCCCTAAACAATGACTGGAGCCACATGATTGCCCAAGAACAATCTGGGCAATTAGAGCCATCAGTGAACTAAATGGAAATAAACTCACCTGTGGGAGTGAATTTCCTATTATTTTTCAAGGATGAAAACATGTATTGCCGCAAGTCTTCCAAGAAAGGCAGCTGCACGTACACTAAGCACTAATGAGAAAGAAAGGGGACAAAAGAAGAAACAAATTAATGGAAAAATCTAAAAATGGTCCTAAATGTTATGAAAGTGGCACAATAGCAATATTTCAGAAATTAGCTCAAATCTGGCACATAAAAAACTAACGCTTTTTGACTTGTGCTATTGACTATTCACAACAGCAAACAGTATGAAAAATATTAAAATAAAAGAAATGCTTAAAAACAAGACTACTAAATGAAAACTGTAAAATGCATGACCAAGTAAAAATAATGAGAAAAGGCAGGGTGCCTGAAAGGCTGACCTACAAGTCAAGATATTTGTTTTCACTTCAGAGTTCTGTCAAATAGGAAATCGTAAGGAATCTAGGCTTGTATTTTTAAATACAGTTCTTCTAAAGCAGAAGAGCCCAAAATAAACTTTACAGGATCACAACAAAAATCATATCCTCAACCTTTATTCAAAATCCCTGTTTGTTAAAGTGGAGGTAATTCTCTTTCCATTTGATTCTGAAAAGTCAAGAAGGACAAGAACTGAGAGAAAAGATCAGATAACCTTTACTGATTTAATAAAAAGTTCCTTAAATGCTTTTATAAGTCTTGTTGTTTCTTTACAACTGAAAGCCTGGTTCATAGAGCAGCAGTATCTACATTACCTGAAAGTTTTTAAGAAATGCAGGATCTGGGCCCCACTCCAGACCTAGAGATGATTATCTGAATTTTAACAAGATCTCCAAATGATTCCCATACATATTAACAGTTGAGAAGCACTGTTTAGCATAAAGGAATGGGTTGAGGGGAGAATAAAAAGACATGTGGGTTTACCTCATAGGCATCCTTGATATAAGGGAAAGCCACACCAACTTGAGGATTAGCTTTTCTGTCAAAAACGTATCGAACTACAGCCACCATGTCTAATTCATCCAAGGCATGAATCAAGGAGGAAAGTGCAACTGCTGCCGCCTTTTAAGAAAGATGCATGTATTAGCACAAATCCAATGTGAGAATTTTCACAGTAAAACTAAATATTTATAAGAGTATCATCCACTTTCTTCCTATTTATTCTTTTTTTTTTTTTAAGTGCCCTTTAGCTATATCTCCTAGGGATAGAGCTCAGTGGCAGACTGTCTACTTAGCAAGCACACAGTCCTTGGGTTTGATCCCCAGCACCACTAAATAGACAGAGAGAGAGATAATTAAATAATAGCCCTTTACCTACCTCAAGGCCAAACTATACACTTCAGCATACCTCTTCTGGGACTTTATTAACTAAACCCTCTATCACTTTGACCTTCCTTCTCCTCTGAATTCACACCCTGAATAAATTCAAGTCTTAGCCCTCCTAAACAAGGTCTTTGTCCCTATCTCTCCATAAATTACTACTGTACCTTTCCTTCTCTTACCCTCAAAAGTTCATAAAATAATATTCTTGCTATTTTCATTGCTTAGGACATAATTATTCTTCAATCAAATCCAGCTACTGCCCTGGCTTCCTTACTGAAACCATCCTCTGAAGTCACCCATGCCCTCCTACTTGCCAACTCCTTGCTTGCCACAGCAGGTTCCTGGCACACAGTACCTTCTGCCCACGCTACTTACTTTCCCTGAACATTCTTCTTTGTCTTCAGAAGCAACACTCTTCCTGATTGTTCTCTGTGTTCTCCCCAAGCTCATCTCTCAATTGATTCTTCAATTCTACTTTTGGTCTTTCTCTCCTCTTCCCATTGTAAAATTCTACTTGGGGATTATTTTCAGCCAGTCCCATGAGTTAAAGAATCAATAATCTGTATAGTCAATTTTTAAATTCTCCTAAGATTCAGACTTAAGATTGCTACCAGTTGATAGATAACTCATATGGTATCCAATAATATATCTTCAGGTACCTGAAACTTTCCATGACTAAAACTACACTTATCTTTCCCCACTTTTCCCCCATATTTTCTATAACCATTAATGCCACCAACCACTCAACCAAACTAAAGCCCCAGCATCGTTGCTAATGCCACCTTTCCCATCCTTCAACTTAATTCTACCTCTACACTGTCTCTCAAATTCATCATTGCCTCCCCAGTTCACAGAGCTGATTGTACAACTCCCTTCCACAAAAACCTCCAATGGTTCCTCTATTCCATCCTTAATGAGCTGATCAGTGATTAGGAGCATGTCTTGTACTTAACCTCCCCTCCAGCTTTTGCTCATGTAATTTTCTCCTGGCTAGAATGTGCCCTCCAAATTTCTGCTTTCTAGTTTCCAGCCTATTTTTACTGCTCAAAAAATCAACACCCTCTCCATTTCAGATCTGCTTGACTCAGCTCTCTCCCTCTCTCAAACTCCCCGAGCACTATGTACTTTTCTCAGTATCACAGCTAACCTGTCTCAAGTTAGCTATGCATATTCCCATATCCTCCACTAAAAAAACCTATGCCATCAAAATCCTCTACAGATCCTAAGAGATGCATTTCCTTTTCAATTCAAAGAATATTTACTTAGTATCTATTGTTTGTTAGAAAATGTCTTAGGCCCTGTGAGAAATCAAAGATGAGACCATGATTTCACTGAGTTAATACATTCTTTACTAGCAGAAATGATGTACCAAATACAGGACAGGTAAGTTCTAATAATAGGTCCCTTAAGAGAGGACCAGTAAGTAATAACAATTGGGGGAAGGGATTTCTTCCAATTTGTTTGGAAGTCTATATTTGTGTCTCTTCAACAGAACCAATTAAGATACTTAAAGGAAAGAAGGATGGGGTCATGAATAACTGCTACCCTGTAACACAATGCTACACATGTTTTTAACTCAACTGAAGCTCTATTTCCTTTCCTTTCTCTTCCACCACAATATAAATGGGCACACAAAAGTAGATTCTCTATGCAAAAATATGCTAATATTATATTATATTATAAATATTATATGCTAATGACCAGAGAAAAAGGTTTTTTGAAAAAAGGAGTTATTCACAGAATCATAGACTATTTGAGTAGAAAAACAACAGTATTCATCTGGTCTATCATGCACCTAATTGGTGATACTGAAGACTGCTTGGAAACTTAGAGGGATGGAGGTCTGACCAACTCAAAAAACAAAACAAAACAAACAAACAAAAAAAAAAAACAACCCATTTGGAGACAGCAATCCTCACTGACAAAATAATTCTTCATCTGGAACAAAAAACACCACCCACTGGTCACAGTGCACCCCTCTGGTGCTAAGCTCAGATTAATTCCTATTCCATAAGATTATCTTCTAGATGTCTGAAGAGCACTTTTATGTCTGTCATGCCTCCTACTCCTCTATCTACCCACACAAGTCTTCTCCACACAATGTTTACTGGAAGTGCTCATGCCACTACTTATCTCATGAACTCCAATTAAACAATACCATTTTTTGACCACCACATCAAAAACTGACACCAAAAAGTAGTCCATCTGTTATGGTTTAGATGTAAGGTGTCCCCCAAAAGCTCACATGTAAGACAAAGCAAGAAGGTTCAGAGGAGAAATGTTTAGGTTGCAAGTGTCTTAACCCAATCAGTGAATTAATCCCCTGATAGGGATTAACTGAGTGGTAACTTAAGTGGTAGGGTATGGCTGGAAAAGGTGGGAATTGGGGTGTGGCTTTGGGTATATATTGGTATTTGGCAAGTGGAGTCTCTGTTTTCTGATCATGATGTGAGCTGCTTCCCTCTGCCACTCTCTCCTGCCATGATGTTCAGCCTCATCTCAAGTCCCAAGGAATGCAGCCCACCATCTATGGACTAAGACCTTTGAAACCATGAGCCACCACATAAACTTTTCCTCCTTTAAAATTGTTGTGGTCGGATCTTTTAGTCATAGCTAACTAAAACAGAAACTGGTACCAAGAGCAGGGTCACTGCTCTGACTAACTGGACCATATGGTTCAGAAGCTTTTTGAGCTTTTTGGAATTGGTGGGAGGAATTTTGAGATGCTTAGCAATGCCAGCTGCAAATGCTTCAGACTGTTGTAAATGGAGCTTAATGGCTGATTCTTCTGGGAGCTCAAAAGACCAGAATGCCAATAGGACTCTGGGTAGCGAACAGGACTCAAGACAGTTTAAAGGAAAAGGAGGACACTATTGGTAATTGGACCAGAGGCCATTTGTGTTATGTTCTGGCTGAGAAATTGTCTGCATTTTGCCCACGTCCTGAGACTTTCTGTGAGGTTGAGTTTAAAAGTGATGGACTTCTTAACTTAGCAGAAGAAATGCCTAGGCAGCACAGCATTCAGGCAGAGGAATGGATATTGGTGGCGGCTTTTAGTCAGATTCATTGTGATAATCAGGAGCAAAAAGCAGAGCAGAAAGATGTGAAAAACTTGGACTTGAAAGTTGGGAGTAAAACTGGGGCTAAGGAAGTTGCTGTTGTTAAAGAAATTACCCCACTAAAGAAATGCTAAAGACTGCCCATAGACAATAAGAAAGATGGCTTGAGGGCATCTCAGGAGCTGGCAAGACCACACCCATCTAAGGCTCAAGGGAGTAAAAGTGAAAATTCTCTTGAGAAGAGACCACTGGGGATTCCTTGCACAAAGGGGCCTAAGGGGCCTACGAAATTTTTTCAACATGCACAGCCATCCAGACACTCAGAGGCTGCTGCAGCCAGGATCCCTGAAGGCTTGCCCACTGCTTGAGATGGCATCAACCATATGGTGCTGGTTCTGCAGGAATGCAGGATGCTGGAATTAGGGGGTTCATGGAGGGTTCCACTAAGATTTCAAAGAAAGGCCTGGGAGGCCTGGCAAAGTGAGCAGGGTTGGAGTCCCTGCAGGCACCTCCTGAGAAGGCAAAGTGTGGAGATGTGAGGAGGAAGTCAAAACTGCAGTGGAGACCCCCAAGATTAAGAAATGCCAGTAACATGGGACATCTTCTTAGGAAAGCTGCAGGGGGAACAGAGACAGGCCACCAGAAAGGTCACTTGGGCTTACAGTCAGCATTAGTCAGTGAAATAGCTGACTAAACACCATTCTTTGCCAATAGATCTGAAAATGTCTTTTCTTGAGTGACCCTGAAATGACCTTTCTATGTACAGTATGAAAATTCATTACACAAAATGGAGTCATTCCTGTCACAAACTGCAAAAATGGGGTGGAGAAAATATGGGAAGGAAGAGGAAACACTCAGGCAACCGATGCCTGCTCCAGGAACTGTCTCCCACAATCATCTCAATCCAGTGAGAGCCCAACTTTAAGACTATCTGTACTTAGCAACTGATGAAAGAACTAATAGAATCTTAAAACCAGCTTTACACAGTAACTGCCACAGCTCAACGAGCAGAGCTCACCAGCTCCCTCAAGCACCAAAGTGCCAATGAACTTTCTTTCCTAATAATTTGTGTGCAAAGAATAAAATGTTTGCAATAAGACACCCAAACTTTCCTTTGTTTTTTAAACACACAAGAAGCCACCAGGCCTGTGTATGTGTGTCCTGCGTCACAATCCTATTCTTCATTCCCAAATATAAGTTCCTTCATTGAAGACTTATCTCTACATTTTTATTTGACAATAGTAATTAGTTATCTAACTAAGGGCAGATTTGAATTACACAATTCACAAGGCTGCCCTTGGCTATCAAATCCAGATGATCACAACACAGGCATCTCAACAAGCTTAGTGACATGACATTCCTCACTGCACACACAGCATTTCTCCCAAATGATTAGAATTTTCTTTGCATAAAGGGACAAATAGGAGTTAAAACTTTAGCAGAAGTTAAAAACAAGTTGTGGTTTGACAGTACACACCAGACCTGCATGATTTCTGAGAATTTGATTCAGAAGAAACCTATGAACTAGAATTCTCAAACATGAAGATTCCCATATCGACCGTATTCTAATGAATCCGTTCAGTAGTGAGTGGAAGCCATACAGTTTCTCCTAATTTTAACTTGCTCATAGAATAATAGCATATCTGTCTACTAGATCAGCAGTTAGCTTCCTTTCAGAAGTGAGGATAACAAGAGGGTTATTACCTGTTATACAAACACCCTATCCCATCCAAAACAACCTTTCTACATTCAGTTTACTAACTTCAATTGCAAATACTTCAGAGACTTGGAAACCTGCTTCAACAGTCTTTTTTGGGGGGTGGGGGGCAGGGGATGCCAAGGAATGAACTCAGGGGCACTCAACCACTAAGATACATTCCCAGCTTAATGCCTTCCTTTTGCTGAGGCTGGTTTTGAACTCTCTGTCCTCCTGTCTCAGCTGCCAGGATTACAGGCGTGTACCACTGTGCCTGGCTCAATAGTCTTAAGTTAATTCTGACTTTGTGGTCAGAAAGAAAATATTTACAAAGAGGGCAGGTGTGAGTATAGGATGCAAAAATCCTAGGGAGGTGGGAAAAGAATAGGAAGAGGGAAGGAAGAAAAGACCAATTTCCTCAATGATGGAAGTAGTTCAGTGAGCCACTGAAGTGCCTCTCCAGGACGCCTATGTCAGCTACATATGTTCAATGTTTATGAAAAATCAAAATGTCAACCTCACCCCAACCCCCTTAACATTTGACCATGAAATTCCCACACCTAAATGCAGTCATTCAAAATGTTTTCTTTTTAATACATACCTGGTCCCCAACTGTAGGACTATGTCCTCAGGTGTTCTGCTCATGCTAAGACAAACTCATTTATCATTTTTCCATTTTCAGAGTTAAAGGTCAGTGAATTTCCCCAATGCTGTTGCAAGAACTCATGTCATATTAAACTTCAAAAGCCCCAAACAATACACTTTCATCAAATGACAATTCAATTTTGTAGCACTAACTGAATGATCCACAGTCAACTCACCTCATCATCTTTTGCTGCAAAGACCTTTAGAACTTGATTTCCCATAAAAAATTTTCTCTGGACCTACAAGAGAAGAAAATAATTGAGAGGAAAATAATTGGTTTTGATTCAACATAAAATCATATATAGCCATAATGCCACACAATGCTAAGAAATTCTATTCAGAATTTTTTTTTTCTAGAAAACATTCACAGGTACTAGAGACAACTTATTACTTGAGGATCAGTTCAACAACACAACAAATATCTGAGGACCTAGTATGTACTATATTGTTCTGGATACAATAAACACAACAGTGAGCAAGACATAATCTTGTTCTTGAGAAGCTTAGAGAGACAAACATGAAGTTAACTTCAATGCAGCATTTCAGTCAAAGATTATATGATGTTATAAGAGCACATATGAAAGGCACCAAGCCTGGTCATGAGGGTTAAGGGAAGGTTTATGTAAAC
>JAJEJO010002759.1:117804-146223 GCA_020662805.1 Glaucomys volans
AGGAGAAATGTGAAAAATCAGATTAAAGATTAACAACAATTAGATCATGAAGTCTCTTAGGAATGAAGTTATGTGGCTTGGATTTCATCCTAACTGTAGTGACAAAGTGCTGATGAACTGCAAAGAGAACAAAGTAAAGAACAAATTAGCAAGGGTATGATTGAAGAAAGGGAAACTCGTGAAACCAAAACAAGTACTGCATGTGCTTTCCCCCGCCCCTCTTTAAATTCAATTAAGTTACCAGCAGAGTATTGAGGGGTCAAAGCAGTCCACCAATATTCAATTAGAAAAAGAATACTGAAGAGTTCTGGAAATCATAATTACCTGCATCTATCCACCAAGATCAACCTCTATCTGATCTATGTAATCTGGAGCCTCTAGCTTAATTGTAACAACATGTCACATGCTATGTCAGGCATTGTTTCCCATGTTTTTTTCCTGCCATCCCACTTTTAAAGCTGAGAAATTACTGGAGCACTTTCATCGTAACAGCAGTTCAAGAAGATGAGTCTCAAAGGTATGGGGTCAGGCACTGATAATTCAAATGCCCCTCATCTCCACTTCCATTCCCCATATGAAAATCATTATTCTAAAACATATAGGAGTAAGCCTATATTTTTAGTTTGCTACATTCATATAGATTGGCTTGTCCTAATAGAATCTATAATAGTTTCTGATTTACCAAAGAACAGCTGATCGATATCTTTTCCTAATGTACCTAAATGATTTCAAAGAACAGCCAGACCTTTGGGAAAGTTCTGGCTAAATTCTTATCTATCATATAGGCACTCAGAACACTTGATAACATTAAGAAAGACAAACTAAAAAACCTCAGAAATTTTTAAAAATTGTTCACAATTAAAAGAACAAAAACAAAAAGCAGGTTGGGGATGTAGTTCTATGGTAAAGTGCTTGCCTCGCATGTGAGAGGCCCTGGATTCCATCCATAGCACCGCAGAACAAAACAGAACAAAGCAAAAACAAACAAAACACACACACACCCCAAAACAAAATGGAAATTTTATCATTAATTCAATTAAAAAATGTTAGTTTGTCAACATTCTAGTTTAAGGCAATATGGAATGATATGTGATGTGTGCATGCTTATATTTTATCATAGTTACTATGTTCTTAACACCATGTCCTTTTGTTAAGATAATATGTGAACTCATGTATGTAAAGACATACATGACTAGTCAAAAGCTTTCATTCATTCATCTGGTGAGCAGATTACCATTAAACAATAGCATAGGTTTTGGAGTTAGTCCAATTTAAAACCCATCTCTACCATGTTTGAGCTGTGTTACCTTGGACCAGATACTTAACAGCTCTGAGCCTCAACTCCCTAATCTATAAAATGCATATCATGGCACCTACCTGAGAGGGTTAAAATAAGAATTAAATGAAAATTTATATAAATGCTTATTAATACACTGGAATATAATTATTCAATAAATGATAGCTATTATAATTATCTTCATTGTACTTGTCTGGGATTTTACTTAAGATTAAATTGATTTAGAGTTTAAAAATAAGAAGTTGACTTAAAAAACACTTCATGATTTTAAAAGTTAATTTTAAGTTAATAAAAGTCTTATAAAATTGAAAGCATATTTTTTGTTGTTCATTTTTTGGCTTTTTTTAAAATATTTTTTTGGATGTTGATGGACTTTATTTTATTCATTTATTTATATGTGGTGCTGAGAATCGAACCCAGTGCCTCACACATGCTAGGCAAGCCCTATACCACTGAGTCACAATCCCAGCCTCATGGCTTTGTTATTTAACTGAAAAAGGCCCTCCCTTCCAACCTGGCAAGTGATTTCAGTATCTTGAGTCCTGAATTACACTTGAAGGGTTTTCACAGGTCTTTTCTGCCTATCTGGACCTAGATTCACTTCTTTTTTTAAAGTTTTTTAAAGTTTTTTTTTTTTTTTAATAAATGTTTTAGCTGTAGGTGGACACAGTATCTCACTTCAGTTTCTACACACCTGTCAAAATGAGATTTCCATTACACTGAAGACTCATAAGCACTGCTATCAACCTTATCAGTTTTAATTTTACATGCTTTCTAAAGTGAATAATTTCATGTTTAAGAAGCCATATTTAGTGTCTTGTTAGAAACTCTCAACTTCCCAAAAGTATTTATTCTTACAGATAAAATCTTACAGAGTTTAAGTAAATACTTTCAATTTTTGGCTTATGAGTTCTGAATACATACATATCAGTATGGACAATCATGAAAACAATTCACCTCAACCTCACTGAATTCTTCTAACAGTGAAGTACAAGGAGACTATATGCCAGAGCAACATGAGCAAGCTCAAATTCAGAATACTGGATGAGATTAATTTTCATTAGAATTTTCACATGAGGTTCTTCAATAAAAATATCTTCATCCCTATAAAGCTTAGGTAAAATACATATAAAGCTACATTTTGTATCTCTTAATTATAATTCATCTCTTTGCCTACTTCAAGAACATTTAATCTTAAGATCTCTGGGAATCTTTTAACAATCCCTTCTAGGATAGCATGTGGTATCCCATAGTGAATTACTCCATTTCCCATGTGTCTAGTTTGTATTTTTCTGCTTTGGGGCCTAAATCCCATGTTACTACTTATAGGTAAGTTTCACATCCTACACTGGAACTGAGAAGGAAAGTGACACACTCCATTACACATCACAGTTTAAAGAAATCAATACCACAGCAAAGAAATGGACACTATTTACCTTTAAGGTTACTATGAGCTTTGATGGTCAGCAAAGTGAGGAAGTGACTTAATTGAATATATTCTTCAGATTTATTTACATCTTGGTTTTTCTCTACAAAAACCAAAAATAAGCCAGGTGCAGTGGTATACACCTATAATCCTAGCAACTAAGAAAACTTAGGCCAGAGAATCAAGGCCAGTGTCAGTAATTTAGCAAGTCCCTCACAAACTTACCAACACCCTGTCTCAAAAAATAAAAACAACCAGGGATGTATTCAGCTCAGTGGTAGAGCATTCCTGGGTTTAATCACCAATACCAAAAAGAAGGGAAAAGTATCAAAAATAAAAAATAGCTACACTAACCCCCAGACTACATTAAAGGAAAAAAAGTAAAATAAACATATATTGTGAATGAAAAGACCAATCAAAAGCATACCACCTTAAGTAAGAGCTGGGGAAAAGCTCACATATTTTGTTCACAATTGCAAAGTAATTGCTGTACCTGAGAAGATCTACAAAATCCCAAAACAGAGAAGCACTTCCCCTCCGATTTATATTTCATTTGTTCCTCATCCACTTTAGAGAAAGGAACTATATCACTTCCATAGCGGAACCCTAGAGAACGAGAGAAGAGCATCTGTTAAGCATATGGGGGCTCGTCTTCTCCGAGATGAAATGAGCTCTACACATACATTAAACAATGCAGGCACACTCCAGAGCAAGCCTTCATCTTCTATTCCCTGGAATCAAATTACTGCCCCTTGTGATCAACAGGGAAAGAGCAGCAGCAGATACACAAACCACATATACAATATAGAGAAGATTAAAATCTAATTACATTTTTTAAGTAGCATCTTTTGCAATCTAGTTACCTTAATGATTATCCAGCCTGGAAGAAACAATGTCATAAATGCAATGCACTAGTTATCCTCCAAAGATAAACCATGGTAGACCAAAGTACAAGCATGATTTGTAAACATAATAACAAGAACACATTTATTCAGAAACCTGGAGACCCACAGAGAAAACCATCCATAGGAAATTTTTAGAACAAAATGTTCTCAAAAACCCATGCTGGAGATATACAGATAACTACAGAAGAAACCAAAATTCTTCTGTTTAGAAACACTGAACTGCTAAGTTGTACATTTTTTTCTGCATTTAAATTTATTCTATCTCTTGGATTTGATTGTAATTTTTTTTTAATTAATTAGAAATCTACATAAGTGTAGCCCCCACCCCCACCAAAAAAAAAAAAAAAAGGACAAAAACTCCAAACCCAAACCTATTCTAAGGCTTCTGCTCTGTAGAAAGATCATGCCGTTTCAATACACAGTATCTTATATATTTGGTGGGGGCAAGGATCATCAAAATTCAAGGTAAATGCAAAGGAAAAGCACATTTATCTTTACTCCAAGAAACAAACAATTAAAAAAATAAAAAAAACCTGGGTGCCCAAGGGCAGAGTCTATGATCTAGGGTTTATTTGTTCCTATTAGTCTGTTGATGCCATATATTAAAAACAACAACAATAAAATCCACATTGCTATTTTCATCACATTTGTTTAAAAAAAAACTGACAACAATAACAAAAAAACTCCAACAACATTTTAACAGGAAAATGCATGGTACTTGATTAATAGTGGTATCTAAACCAAAAGCTTTTCTAACTTTTTCTGCATCAATTTTTCACTTGCCTCATTTAACAGTAACCCGAAAGTTCTATTTAAAGATGTCTTGTGGCTGGGTGTGGTGGCACATGCCTATAATCCCAGCAACTCAGAAGGCTGAGGCAGGAGGATCACGAGTTCAAAGCCGGCCTCAGCAAAAACGAGGTGCTAAGCAACTCAGGGAGACCCTGTCTCTAAATAAAATACAAAACAGGGCTGGGAATGTGGCTCAGTGGTTGAGTGCCCCTGAGTTCAATCCCTGATACCCTTCCCTGTCCCCCAAAAAAGTCTTGTGTTTTCTGGTTCCTCCACTTAAAGGGCAAATAATTTTAATTTTGTACCTGGTAGAAAGTACAAGAAAATTACAACATATAACCATATTCCTTTGCCCAACATGTGTACACTAGTCTTTCTGTGTAAGAAAGAGAATTCTACATATTAGGAGGTGGGGCAAGGAGGACTGGGAAAGGAAGTCTATGAATAACCGCAGAGGTAAAGGTGAAACAGATGCACTTCAATGCTCTTTGAACCAACCGGGCTTTAACTCTTCTTCCCTTGCCTCACTGTAAATTTTCTCTTTGTGTAACATACTGAGAATTTTCTTTGCTAACAACCAAAAACTGACACACTCATCTCTAGTTCCTTCTCCTTCCAATTCATCCAGTACCCAAATGTCATACTCAATTTCCTAAAATGTAGTCCCAATGATTCCCTGCTCCTCAAAATTGACACCACACTGCTTTCAAAATTATGTATAAACATATCCTATCATTCAAAGCCCTTCATTAGTCAGTCCTAATTCAGAATAGTATGTAGGAACACAAACTGTGAAGGAACACAGTCTGAGATTCAAGTCTTGCTAGTCGTTAGCTGTGTGACTTTGAATATGTCAATGAATGCCTTTCAGCCTTGATCACCTTACCTGTATAAGTGGGAATAACAAGTGCCTGCTTCTTTAGGTTGTTGTGACAATTAAAAGAGAAAATGAAGGCTGTCTATTAGATACCAAACCAGGCCCTCTATGTTCCCGGTCTTGAACCTTTAACCTTGCTACTTACTCTTCCTACGATGGGCCTGGATCAAACCATCAAGACTGAAGTAAAGAATTATTAGAAACTAGAGAGTATTAATTATACTTCATACCTAATCCTCCAGGGAGTCAAAACCATTCCCACTTTTAAATCTCTCTACTCCTAAGACACAGATACAATGAGATACAGTGCTACAGATGAAATTTTTGTCAAAACTTATAAATCAAAATTATACTAAGTAGTGCATAGTCTGACAATAAATTTCCATAAGAATCCTGGTTGCTATCTTAAACCATCATTTGGTATCTTATAATTTTAGCTCTTGAACATTCAGATATTCTTAGCTAGCTTGTCCTTTGGATAGAGATACCATCTAGACAGACTATTAAAGCAAATGGGAATAATATGTAAGTACAACTTTAAAGATCTTAGTGAGTCCAAAATAAAATAACAAACAAAAATAATTTTCCTCATCCCCTAAATTAACTTAAGGAACATATCTGAATATAATAAATGAATTTGGAATCTGGAAGCATAATCATAATGGAAGAAAAAATAAAAATAAAAGAGCTTGCTTTAGCTACTTGAATGTAAACATTCTCCTAGCTAATGAGTTTCAACTTTAAAACAAAGCCAAGTATTAATCCTGTCACTTAAGACAATTAAAATTGACAGGGATGAAATACCTGGTCTCCTAGAAACCATTCTGCCTTAGTTTCAACAGATGAGCTAAAGGACCTAATGTCCCCATCATCCCATCAGATAGGTGCATCTGATCTATACCTCAAAGAAAAATCCTTAAGTGAACAATAATACAAATAGTGGCCTGTCTCATATTGCCTTGAAGAAAATCTCTTTTAGGTTAAAGTGCAAACTCTTACTACAGTACCTTGAATTGTATCTTCCTTGGGAACTTCAGTTTCATCATCATCATTTAAGCAATAAACTGTTTCTTTTTGTATATCTTCTTTCTTTAGGGTTCTTGCATCCACAACCATCCAAGTCTTTTTAATTTTCTCCTGAATAATCTTATTTCCAAAAGAAAAATAAAGGAAAAATTAGGAAAGCTAGGATTCTGATTGATAGAAAGACCTAATACGTTCTCTGTTTCATAAACAAAAATCAAGAACAATTATTCTAGTTACATTGTTTTGTTTGCTCTTACCTATTATGGAAATCCTGGCTTATTTCATAATAGGAAATACCTTATAACTTTCTCTACATTCCAATTCTCCCCTAGGATAATCTATAAATATTAATATCTGAATATACATAAATACTTTCTATGCAAAACCCTCAGATTGCCTTAAAAACAGAGGACCATACACTTTATCAGGATTCTAATAAAAAAGAAAGAGAAAACATTATATCAATAGTCACAAATCAAGAAACTTTGAAAAAGAAAGTCAAATAAAGAGGGAGGAGACTATACTCATTCCTAGGGACACTATTCTGGGCTTTAATGGAACCCAAAATAAAGAAAACTACCTCCAAGGTTCTTATGACATATCATGTGTTTAGAAACTCAGTTCTTAAATATACAAAAACATGCTTGTATATTTATTTTGTATACTTAAAATGTTTTATTTTGTACTTTTTTGGGAATACAACCTTGAAATTTATAAAACATGAAATGTAACAATTATATTGACCTATAATTGACACACAGTTTAGTCTTTAAGCCATCAAAAGCACAAAACAACAAAATACAAAAAAGTTGCTAACCACTGAAATTCTGCTATACCCTGTTTTGTATAACAACTTAGATTGTGCATTAATAAACTGATGTACCAATAATATAGACCATTTCTTTATTTTGTACATTTAAAGAAAAAAGCAAGTCCTTGTTCATGCAGAAGGATAGGTCAGAGATCTGACTCACACTGAAATTTCATTTAATAATTACCAAAAGAAACTTTTAAAACGTGTTATTATGGTCAAAGGTACATATATTATGAAATGTAATTTCATAAGAACAACTCACCACCTTTTAACATTTCATAGATCTTGTCACTATCCAATCATAATAAATGAACTAGGTGTGACTGTCTCCAAAACCCTGAACTTTTTCACACATCTAAATTTCTGCCATGTTACAATGTCAACTTAATGAATTAGATTTTTTTCTTTAAAAGAAAAAAAAGAGAGAGGAGAGAAGAGAGAGAGAGAGAGGGAGGGAGGGAGAGAGAGTATAAAAGATCTGAACTCATGAAAAACAATGAATGCAGAGAGAAGGGAGGGAAACAAACTCTATCATAAACAATTCTTAAAACTTCTCCTCACATGCCTTTATATAAGAAGCTAAACAGAGACTAAATGAAAAGGGAGAGCAGTTAGAGAAGCATTAATTATACTCAGAATAACCCACACATGAATTGTCAGCTGCTTATATAAGCATATTTATTCTCTGGTAACTTCTCTTTAAAAAATGTGTACCTATCACTTACCGATTTATAGGCCACAATCTTTATAGACAAATTGGAGCCAATGGTCAGCTGGCAGGACCAGGGCATGGATCGCCTCTCAATTTTCTTAAAGACACACAGCTGTCTCAGACTCTCACTTAATAAGGAAACATATACAATAAAAGTCACAATTTAAAAATGCTACCTTGTGCTAGATGATGCACTCAATTTTCTAGAATGAGAAATGAGATGTTGATTATTATAGAGAGAGGAACAGCAGGGGAGGGCAGGAAAATGACAATCATTTGGGAGAGAGCCAGAATACAAGTGAGATGGCTTAGGAGGAAGTAGGACTTGAATTGTTTTACTGACAGGTGAAAATGAATAGCTCTGTCTTCCCCTATTCAATCATTTCTTTCAACTTTGCCAATGAGTTTTCTCAGGATCAAGGACACCTTTGAGGATATGATAAAAGCATATTCACAATTGAGTTTGCACACAATTTAAAAGGTTCATCAACTCCCTGAAAACAATGGACTTGAGGATAAGAACCCTGCTTTGGAATATAACACCACTGCTTACAACACCGCAATTCATTTGCTTCATTAGTTAATTCCAATTCTCTTACAAGACCTGATCTATTTTTATGCACACAGAAAGAGTTAAGTAAAGACTACTGGAGAAAAAGCAAATTATCTGTCTACATTTAGTCTTAATATAAATAACTCTAGATTTTTTTTACTGGTGGGAAGGGCTGGAGGAGGAGCAATATAGAGTGCTTCTTCATTTAAACAAAAGTAAAGATCAACTGTACTTTTATTTGCTCTAATGAAATACAATACAGAAGATTATAGGACAGGTTGAATTTATGGTTTCACTAGGATAAAAAGCAAAGGAATTAGCAACCAAATATAATCAAAGCCTTTGGTTCCATTTCCTTGGTATAGATGAAAAACAGATCTACAAAAAGGTCAAGGGAATTATCTTACATTATCCACAGTTATAGACAGAGAGACCTCAATAGACTCCAATTCTCAGAACTGACTTAAAATAAATAATTGGTATTCCACTGACACCCTGTTTCCCAAGTTTACAGTATATGTTTGCTTTGGGTTTATTGGGGAATGAATGGGTCTCGGCCAGATATAACTTATCTCATAAGACATTACTAATCCAAATATGAGTCAAATCTAAAACCATCATTATAAGGATACAGATTCTGTTCCGGGGGAAATTCTAAAGACTGGTATCTAATACATAAGATTTGAGAACGATTCTTATCAGTTATGCAGTAGAGTTAAATCTCCCCAAGAACTCAAGTTGTTTTCCAAAGATCTTCATGGAATAAGTCCCGTCTAGTGCCATCAACTGTGATTTATATAATGATTGGAAATATTCCATTTCTAACCATGACTACCCAACAGACAATGGAACACTTGAAATGTGGCTGGTGTGACTAAGGATCAAATTTTTAAAATTATTTAAACTTAAATTCAAATAGCCACATATGGCTAAAGAATTCTGGATGGTAAGGATCTAGTTCACACGTTTATGGCAGATCTAAAATCAAAGTAGCTTCAAACTGCTGGGACAATACATAATCAATAATGTACCTGCTTGCTATGCTACAGGGAGAAAAAAACTTTTAAAATAATTTTTAAAATTTATATTGGCCTGTAATTTTTCTTTATGTTATCATGGCTAATATGTTAGTTTAAGGCATGTATTCCCAAATTTTTTAAGTGAGATAACCTAAGAACATGTACCTGCACATATATATTGTGACAATAACACATTATGCTAGGAAAATTCTCTTTACAGTATTCCTTATTGATTTCTTGGCAACCCTGTGGCAAATTATAATCCCATTTCCAAAACTAATTTACCTAAAATTTTTCAAGGATGTCCATACTTAGAAAATAAGGATGTAATATTTGTCAGTTACAGCTTACCAGAAATGCTTAAAAATTATAACTGAGAAAAATATTAGAGCAGATATATACTAGAGCTATTCAAAAATATTCTAGTTGCTGAAACTTTACTTACTATAAGCAGTAAGAATTCTGCTTACATTGCCTGCCTGTATTTTTTATACTAATTGATAAACTGGAATTAATTCATGAATATCAAGCAGTATTTTCCCTAAGGATTTGAATCCACAAGATCCACAGTGCTTAGTAAAATATTCTACGGTCATTTTGCCAAATCAGGCCCCTTTTACTATTCTAGATGCCACTGATTCCTATATGGTTTTTTGCTCAAAATAAATGTATGCCCAATTCTGAGAATAAGACAGATGAGAAGATGGGTTTCTCCCACAATCTTTATGGATGGATGAAAAAAGCAGTTTGCTTCACTATTACATAGCATTTCAGGGATTTCACTTTTTAAAAATCATTGTCTCACAACCCATGTGAAATACATTGTCTGTGAATTCTTCAGGTTTTGGGTTTAAATTTTGTTTTTGGCCTGATCAAACTATTTTGTGCCCAAAAGTTAAAAACAAAATTAAAAAAAAAAAAAACCCTCACCCTAAAACCTAAATTAAAAAAACAAAGGGATATTGACTATTCCAGATTTGATACCACTTTTTATAACTGAAAATGATTTTTACAGAGGCATGAAAAGAAGCAGCCCAAGAAAAGTGCCTCAAGCTTGGCATAAAGAAAAATTCTACTACTTCAACCTACTGCTTCACCCTTCACAAACTGACTTGTTAAAATGCCTTGTTTCTTCTGTATATTCCCAAACTCCATTGATACAAGTCTGGAAATAAATGAGAAACCTGTGATAACCATACAAATCCAGAAAAGGGGGATGAGGGTGAGCATATCATTTCTTTAATAAAACTCAGAATACCTTTAAAGAATGACTGCTAATTCAAAAGCAGCTCGGAAACAGCAAAGCATGTTTGCATCATGGGGATATATGAGCAAAAGAAATTTATTTGGGTACAATTAAAAGCTGTCATCAATTTTCACTTCTTACCAGAAGGAGTAAATTTCATCCAGCCCATCTTCACCTTCTAAAGACATCATCACCTTTTTCACCATCTGAATGCCTTCTCTTTGCTGCTCAGTAATACCTTTTTGAGGAAAGGAGGGTCCATGGTGGTCTAAGTAAAAGCTGCCATCTCCTCTGTCCCCAGTACCATCTTTCTTGCCAATTGGGAAAGGCAAACTATCAAGAAAAGATTAGCAACTGTTAAGAGGACTCAGGCTCTGAAGCCAAATAAATTGGGTTCCAATCTTTTGACTACTATTCCCTAGCTACAAGAAAATATTCATGTCAGCCAATCTCACCAAATTTCATATTTCTCATTTGTCAATAGACACTTATCTACCTTAGTCAATACTTTTTCCATTTCAAGGGAAAATGTGTTGGCTTATATAACCAAATTAACTAAAAAACAGCTGTATATGCCCTTAGCATAACTAGACCCAGAGTCTCAAATGCCACAATACCTGCCCCTCTCACTATCTCTCTCCATAATGTGCCTTCATTTGCCTTTATAATGGCTTCACTTGCTCAAGGATGGCCTCTTCCACACTGCCTTCAAACACATTCAAGTTCTGCTATGGTCTAAATGTGTTCCAAAATTCCTATGTTGAAACTTAATCAATTTGATAGTACTAAGAAGTGAAATCTTTTGAGGGGTGATTAAATCATGATGGTGGAATCTGCAGAAATGGGATCCTATATAAGAGATTAAAGGGTCCAGGTACAGGGGTGCACACCTGTAATCCCAGCAACTCAGGAGGCTGAGGCAGGAGGATACCAAGTCTGAAGCCAGCCTAGGCAACTTAATGAGACTCTGAGCAATTTAGTGAGACCCTGTATCAAAATAAAAAATAAAACAAAAGAGCAGGGCATGGTGGCCTACACTTGTAATCCCAGTGATTCAGGGATCTGAGACAGGAGGATCACAAGTTCAAATCTAGCCTCAGCAACCAACCAAGGCCCTAAGCCCCTTAGTAAGACCCTGTTTCAAAAATAACAAATAAAAAGGGTGAAAGATGTGGCTCAGTAGTTAAGCATCCCTGAGTTCAATCCACAACATCAAAAAATTAAAAAAATAATAATAAAAAATAAAAAAGACTGGGTGTTATGGTTTGGATATGAGGTGTTCCCCAAAAGCTTCCACGAAGCAAGATGTGGCACCCAGAGTTTGCTTTATGTTACTACTACTTCCACAGCATTAGCCAGGAAGAAGGAATGACTGACAAGAAAATGAAGAATTACAAGTTTACCCTTAAAACAAGTTACAACAGCAGTACTTCCTACCCTGAATTTAATCAGAAGTAAGCTTTCTCAGTAGTCAGCAGAAGAAACTAAAAGTTGTGTCCAAGCAACAAGCCTGATAAAAACACAGTGCTTCTTTATGCTGCTGGTATTTTTTAAATCCACCTAGAACAATCAACCAAACATGGAATACAAAGAATAAAACCACAAGCTCTGTATGCTGGCAGTTTGTAGCAAAAGAAGAAAACATATTACCCAAGAAAAAATGTAACCAAATAAAAAAATAACAAGCATCCCACTTTCCACTTTTGGATTTCTTATACCAAAAAAATAAAAAAATAAAAAACCCAAAAAACAAAACCCCACAGCTTCTTCAAATCACATTGGCAGAAAGAAGTGCAGTACAGCATGCTTCAACTGTGTGGCGGCATCCTGAGATCACCACCAGGGAACAGAAGCTGAGTGGGAATTCTGTAGTACTGAGAAACCCTCAACTCAGTAAGTGTCACTTAAAAAGCACTTAATTTTTCTGAAGTACTGTCTTAACAAGTATCAGTTTGATGGGTTATTCAGAACTCTCTTTCTTCAGTCCTACAGGAAAATGTCCCCTAGCAGTATTATGAGATATATACATGCAAGAGAGGTTCTCAATTCCCCATGGCAGGCATTTTAAGGAGCCAAAGGCTTACCACTCAAAGCTAGAGGCTTCTTAGTACAGCTCTCAATTTGAAAAATGAGTGTCCCCAGATTAATAATTCAACATCCTATACCATCACTTGCTTTCACCAAAAGTAGGACAAGAAAAATAGATTTCAAATGCAGCCCCAGGATTAGTGTAGTGAAGAGTTTCTTTGTGAGGGACATAAGATGAAAAAGTAAATGCTGGAGGGCAAATTTAAGTTACTGTGAGAGGAGGAACTGCCTAATAAATGGTGAAGTACATGTTTCCCCATAAATCTGTTTCCCCATCTCTAAGTACAAACAAAAAAATTGTACATGTCTCTGCATCCTTCAGATCAGAGAAAGTGTTACATATAAACATTACATATGTTATATAATGATTCCCAAGGAGACATTTTTGTCCACACCAAAGCATCAGTAGGACAGTTCTGGTGAGCTATTTCAATAAAGAAATCATCAATCTGATAACTGTTTGAATAAAATATTCTATGCAGGCAAGAGAGAAACTGAATATCCTCAAAAGATTCTTCTAATCCCTCAATGCTTTGAATCTAGCAACAGTACACAAATGATTTGTTACTGAGTTCAATTCCTCTGTATCACTGTGTATCAATGGGATTTCCATCTCCTTATCACCACAACTCAAAAGAGTTCATAGAACACAAAGAACAATAGTGTTTGCTGAATAATGAGTCATGTGACAGATTCCAAGTTAGTCCAAAGAGAAGACTCTCAGGGAGTCTACATAAAGATTCCCATTCACTGCATTAGGGATGAGAGGACTCATTTACACACATTATTTTTAGGATCTTACAAGAACTGCAGGGAGATGCCAGATTTCTTCAAGTTATGAATTATAATATCCAGCTGATCTTTGCTGAATGGGCTGCTGAGGTCAGTGAAAACTTCAATATGCCTCTTCTCAAACTTCTTTCCTCTGAGAGAAAGAGTTATCACATTAAGAAATCATTCTTAGTTATTTACTACAAATTCAAATATACTTGGTCACTGAGCAGAGTTTTTGTGTGTGTTCAAAGACATACATTTTCATGGCACAATAATTAAATAATGAATTAGGAAGTTGGTCAGAGTTACTATATACTTAATATCAGTTACTTAGGGATTATATACCACTTGGGATTTTTTACCTTCATTATTATTATTATTATTACTATTATTATTATTATTATTATTATTATTATTATTTGTGGTGCCGGGGTCTATATCCCTAGCTCCCACTTAGCACTTTCAAAAATTCTTGGTAATTAAGTAAGAAGGAAATTAAAATATGCCAAGTGTTTTTCCCCCCAGAGAAATTCCCACCAAATAAAGCCCTTCATCTTCTTAAACTTTATAAAGCAGAGAGGTTGAAACACTGAATTCTATCAAAATTTCCTTTTTGATTACTAACAAATCACACAGTGCATTAAATATATCAACTCATACAATTTTTTGCAGAAAGGCTCATTTTCAGCTTTCTTTGGGTAAGGTACTTACACAGTTTCATTCTGAATCACATCCATGCACACAATCAGGGCATCCAGGACTCAGCTAGTTAAGGGCAGAAAGAGCACTAGTCACTTCATCCCATGAACATGTAACTTTTCTTCCAGCAAAGTCCACAGTGCTGGAAATTATAAATGGTGGACTACGTGGGGACTTAAAAGTGCTTGCTCAAATGCCCTTCCTCCAATATTTATTTCATGAACATATATTCACAAATGCTATATATCAAAGTATACATCCTGACACATAGTGTGAAAAAGAAAATAAGAGGCAATCTAACACATTCCTTTCATTTAACCAAAAATTTTGAAGCCCTTTATCAGTATCTAGAAGTCACTTTTGTTGATCACAGCTCATTCTTAAATTAGAAGTGAGCCATAATGTAGTATTTGCAAGTTACAACACAGTAGCACCTCCCAGTCATCAAGGATAGTACTACTAATTGTTCAGAAAATAAACAAGAGTAAGTCCTTAAAATTAGGACATGGACGGGAGAAATTGGAAATCTCAATTTGGATATCACTTGATCTTTAGCACAAAAGCATCCTCCACCTGGAAAGTGGTGGAGAATGCTAAAGCTAACTATTCTAAAACTATCTTTTCTCTACCTCAAACATTTCTAACCAGCACTCCCACCAAATCTTGTGCATATAATCAATACCCACATATACTTCTTAGTATCTTCCCTTCCAATGCCTCCCAACCTCTCAATATCAGTAAATGCAGAGAAGGGGCACATGACTGGAGAACCTATAGCCTGGTAACCAATCTGATTCATTTCACATTAAATCATAATCCACATTACCTCCCTCTCCTCAGAATGAAATATTCCTAGATGCTCAGAGCTGGGACTGTGAGAGAGCCCCACCAAACTAGATTAGGAATCCCCACATTAAAGGAAATTTCTTCAGTCTTCTCTGGTTGAAAAAGGATACAGTCAGCTTGTTGAGAACCTGGCTGGATTCGGCTTTCAATGTCCTCTAGCAAATCAAAATCTGGTAGCATCAGGTGTCTGTGCACTGTGATATTCTGATACTGGTCCCCACCAGCAAGGGCATTCTCAGTGCCATCTGTACCAAACAGGACCAAAGCAATCTCATTCTTGCTCTCAGCAAACACCTAGAAAAGAATGCCCAAAGGCTGAAAACCATATTAAAACAATCTGGAAGCAGTAAGATACCTAACCTTCAGAGAGCAAACAATTATACTTCTCTATGGCAGCTTCTTGGGGCCACATAACATTAGGCTCAATAAAACATGGGACTTACTGATAATGACAATTACTAGGCTTAAGCAGACTTTTTTTTTTTAAATTGTCTCATTTCAGCACAAGTTAGGGTGATGGAATAAGAAGGTCTTGATGTTGTCTAGCCAAATCAGAACCTAATTCTTAATGTAGACTAATCAAGGATAATTTGAAAAGATTGTAGCCTGCCTTTCTAGAATGTCTATCCAAAGTAAGGATTTTCCAGACGCTGAAAAAAATTTTTTTCAAGTTCATATTCTAAATCCCAGCAATTTCATTGACAGGAATATATATCCTAGAGAAATTCTCGCACATGTACATAAAAAGACAATGGACAAAAAAGTTTGCACTTCAGGATGGTTTATAATAAGGCAAAAATAGAAATATCCTGTCTACCAACAGAACACAAAAATACATTGCAGTATTATATCACAAAAATGAATGAATCTGTGCAACATTTTATTGTGTGACTAAACCTCAAAAACATAAGGCTGAGAAAAAATTAACTGCAAAATTATGTGCCATATAAAATAATTTACATACACTTCTGACAGCTTCATACAACATTATTGTTTATGAATTACACACTTATGTCCAATAGTATAAAATATGCATGGTTATAACTACTAAAATTCTAAGAAAGGAACAGAAGAAAAAGAAAAAAGCACTAGGAAAGGGCTTGAACCTTATCTGTAATATAAGGTATTTTATTTTATAAGAAAATAAAAAAGAAAGAAAAAAATGGTATAGCATTAGGATTGCATAGCATAAGACAATGGGAAAGTTGGTTTGATTATGGTATTCTGCATATGAAACATTTTATAATGAAATGAAAAACAGTATCTAATGCAAAAGGTAGCACCATCCCACTGAAAAGTTAACATAAGGCTTTTACATTAATGCAGAGCTGCTTCACGGGAAGAGAAATTAATTCTATCATTTTCATTATTGTTTTGCCTGCTAAATTCCCCCAAATAACTCCAATTACACTCCCCAATTGTACATGAAGCAATGATCCCTACAACTTGGGTTCAAAAATGTCTAGCACATGGCCTGTGCAGGTATCTGCCTCCCAGACAAGAATTCACCTGAAGCCAAGATACTTTTGCTCCAATGACAAAACTTCAGTCATGGAAGGGGAGGAAATTTTGAATTGGAACTGGTACAGTACCTATGTGGCTTTGTCTCTAAACCTTTCAGAATCACTTAAGACTGCTTCTATTAGAACAAACAAACAACAACAACAACAACAACAAAAAATCTCTAGGAACTGAGGTGTATACTTATTAGCATGCACGATGGTTTAGGTTCAATCCCCAAAAGGCAAAAGTAAACATCTCTATGCTATATTGGGACACAGCAGTAATACTTGAATACTACCAACGCATCTATAACCAAGGACAGGATTATAGTGCTCTCTTGACATATCAAGGACTCAAATCATCAGAATTTATGAAAATCTAGAATGACAGGTGGAAAACAGCAGTGCCTCATTCAAGTGGCAACACCCAGAAAAATAGCAGAGGTGCCAGGAGGAGTTGCAGTACCCAGTGAATGATGCATGTTCTCATGGACTTAACAAACATGGTAGTCATACCAAGTAGAAGGGGCAAAAATAATAAGTTAATAATTTCATAGTGTTAGCAAGAAGCACTTTACCTACATTGATTCTTTTATTCCTCAAAACAGGTCTATGTGGGAAGTATTGTTATTTTTCTCAATTTTTATACCAGGCACTGTGGTAGACAGTCTTTAAGATGGTCACCTTCCATTTCTTTGTTCCCTGTATTTTCAGGCTACTCCTTATTAAAATAAGTCTAATTCTACACCCTTTAATTTGAGTTGGCCTTGGTGACGTGTTTGACCAAAAGAAAACAATGAAAATGGCTTTCTGGGAATTTTAAAGCCAGAAGTCACATAGGTAGGGTCTCTTGAAATGAATATTTGCTCTTGGACACTACTTCTTAAAACCAGCTGCTAGCCGTGCACAGTGGTACACACCTATAATCCCACCAGCTTGGGAGGTTGAGGCAGGAGGATCACAAATTCAAAGACAGCCTCAGCAAAAGTGTGGCACTAAACAATTCAGTGAGACCCTGTTTCCAAATAAAATACAAAATAGGGCTGGGGATGTCACTCAGTGGTCGAGTACTCCTGAGTTCAACCCCTGGTACCAAAAACAAAACAAAACAAAACAAACAAAAAAACCAGATGCTACACTGTGAGCATCCCAAGTTATACAGGGAAGTTATATGCATAAGTACCGATGGAGAGCACCAACTGAGTTCACAGTTGCCATAAGGTATCATTTTCCAGCCATGTGAGTGTGCCACCTTGGACATCCAGCCCAGTCAAGTCTTCAGATGATACCCAGCCCAGCCTCCGACAAAAGCAACTGCATAAGTCTTAAGAGAGAATAACCTAACAGAGTCCACATAATCATCCCACCTAACCAGGAATTATAAAATATTAGGGATATAACTCTGTGGTAAAGAACCCCTGATTTCAATTCCCAGTATCAAAAACAGAAACAAAAACAAAAAAAGACATGAAAGTTTGGGGTAGTTAGCTACACAGCAAAAGATAACTGGAGGAGGTACAAAGAAGTCAAAGAACTTTCTCAGTTTGATGTGGTTAGGAAATGACATGGCAGAGCAAGGATTCAAAGCCAGGTCACCTGGCCCTAGAGGGTGTGTTTTTAAACACTACTTTATACTGCCTTTTGTTTCTAATAAAACTTGTTAATATCCAGCGAAGGGGCCAGCAGAAGGGAAAGAAAAATTAACAGGCTCTAGTGATAAATGAACCTTTTTGAGTACTGGTAGGAAATCTACCCAGATTCGCCTAAACTTAGAAGCTGGATATTATAAGGTTGGTATCTTGCATTAGTAAGTAGAGGCAATGTGGTTATAAGATCAAGGTCAATCTGAAACTCACCTGTCGTTGGACAAACATGGTCATCACCTTCTTTGCTTGTTCAAAAGGAGATTCTTCACCAGGATAGGAGTTACTCATAGCAAAGCCCACATCCAAACACAACACAACAGCTGCCTAGAAACAAAGTCCCAAAGAATGTGAGAATATAACGGTTATAAGAAAAGATTCTGAGGTTCCTTGCTTATTACATCCACAGAACCTGTTCTGGTATCTAGGCAAAGCATGATAAAAAGAGGGGATATATTCTATATAGAGAATACATGTAAGACATAGCTTCACTTTGGAGAATCCTTAAATAGTTCTAATACTCTCTAAAAGTAACTTCCAGGAGAGAGGCATGCTTCAGGCAGCTGAAACTCCTTTGGCCTGATCCCAGAAAAAAAATCGAGGTGGGTGGAACTAAATCAATCTGCAGGTTACAGTTAAGTCCAGCCCAGCTGATCCCAACATATATATACAAACTGCAGCTGATCCACAAAACTACATGCATAAGTATAGATGCTTTTGTTTTAATTTCCTGAATGGGGCAATTTGTCATGAAGCATTTCTATGACAGTAACTAAGTGCTTCATTCTATGTGTTAGGATGATACACCCCAACAATTTGAATCAGTTTATAAATTGGGAATCTGAAATGAAGACTAAGACACCAAATGTATTCTACTAGAAAGCACAGATACAAATAAATATGTTAATAAATTAATAAACATTACATAAAAGAGGTCTGTACTGGGCATCAAAAGAGACACATAAGATACATCTACCCAAGACTGGTGGATGGAACAGAGGAGGGGTAAGGGGCAGAAAAAAACTTGTTCAACTTGACCCTTGGATGAGTCTTAAAGAATGAGGAGTCAGTCTTAAGAAGAAGGAAATTACAGACAGAGGGAACCACTTAAGTGAAAGCACCAAGTCATCAGATAGCAATCATACATGTAGGGGATTGAAGACATATAAACTAAAAGTTAAAGAGATACATATGGGCTGGGGATATAGCTCAGTGGTAGAGTGTCTGCCTAGCTAGCATGTGAGGCCTAGGGTTCAAGTCCCAGAACTGAAAAAAAAAAAAAAAAGTAATAAAACCAAAATAAAGGGATACATATGACAATCTATACTCTAGATTCGACATTCAAAATTTAACTAATACAATTTGCAGGAGACCTGAATGACCAGTAACTCACAATTTTAGAGTGGATTTCATAGAGCAGTATGAAACAGCTTTAGCATTACATCCCCACACACATCTCACCCCAACCCCAAGATATTTTAGGCTGTATCAACAGCATAGTGAATTCCAGAAAGGAAGAGTATTATGGTGAAAAAAGCAATGCAGAATCCTAGGTTCTAGTCCCATCTCTACTGCTAATGAGCTATGAATCCTTGGGAATTTCACTTCACTGTTAACTGAAGGAGGGAGGAAAACTATTGGAATAAATGAACTTTGTTTCCAGAGATTACATTCTTTCTAGTCTCACCTGATTAAAGTGTGAGCAATTCTGGGTATCACATCTTATGAGGAAGACTAATTACAACTGACCATGAAATGAGGTTAGGGAAGAATCTGGAGAATATGTGACATAAAGATTTGGGGAAAAGCTAGATATTTGAGCCAGATGAGAAAATTAAGGGGAACATGAGAATTTCCTCCCAAATATTTGACAGCTGTGTTATAACAGAATTGGTCTGTGGGAGAGAGAGTAGATTCAACAGATGGAAGTTACAGGGAAATTGATTTGACTTCATATAAAGGGAAAAAAATAACATTTAGAAGGAATCTTCACTGATCAGGATTTCAAGCAGTGATTTCTTGACCCTAGAAGTGTTTGAAATACCTGATAAGCTCTTATCAGAAGTTACAGATGATTTCTGAATTTGGATATACCTCTGGCAACACATGAAAATTAAGACTATTTTCCCCTAGTTTATATAGAATTGAACGTAATGCACTAATATTAAGAAATTTCTGGACTAAAGATAATTTATTTGGGGGGGAACAAAAGGTAGTAATGAACTACAAAATTTCTCTGAGAGCAATAAAATGTACATTCCATAGTTGTAATACCCTGAGCATAAAAATCTAAAAAAACCCTTAGAAGTCACAAAATATGCTGCTGCATTTATTATGTTCACAAAAGTATCTTTAAAATAAAAAACACTAAAGGACTAAAGGTCTATTGCCAGGAATCAGGTATCTAGAAAATGGTATCAGAGTTTCACAATGTGGACCTTCTTGTCTGGAAGAATGTTCTACATGGTATTTTGAATTCCTTTCTGGAAGCAGTTAAGAAAACCAGGAAAAGAGAAATGAAGCAACACAGCAACTTTTCAATTCTACACTGCAACAATATAGGCTGTTAGGATTTTACTCCAAGTTTATCTGCCACAAAAAGCTCCTCCATTGGAGGTAGGAAGTTTTCAGCAGCTGAAAGAGTAATAAAGGAAGGGAGCACCTTCATAATTGTTTGATCAACATTTCCCAGCAGGAAATTCAGGGGACTAGAGTTACTCAAACTCCTACTCCATTTATCTGTATTGAATAAATACATGGATGGATGGATGGATGGATGGATGGATGGATGGATAGATGGATCGATCCCCGGAATCACACCTCCCTCTAGTGACTCAAAACTCACTTTAAAATTCAATGTAATTTCTGTTATTAATCCAGGACAGCAAGGGTCATAGATTACTTGCAGCACAAAATTCTCCAGGACTCTGAAAAAAGTCTGGATTCAAAGTCGGATTCCACCACTAGTGGACAGGATGATCATGGGATAATCACTTTATTTCTTCCCCATTTTTCCCATTGCAAATTGGGGATAACAGTTTTCATCTCACGGGGTGGTTGTGAAGATTAAATGAGATAAGAATAAAAGGTACCTCACAATGGGTAAGCTTTCAATAAATTCTGATAGTACACTATTATAGAGGTACACTACATTTCAAGTTATTTTACTCACAAAACCCTCTTTGTAATTTTACAAGTCTGTGGGATAGGTGCTTATCCTGGTTAACTTCCATTTTTATAAAGATTTTAAAAACCCAGGCTCAGCAGCAACGAAGGAGCTAGGGTAGGAGGTGGAGTGGGATTCAGGGAAGGAGAAGGGAGGTGACTGGGAAAGAAAGCAGGATGAGAAGTGGGTGGGAGAGGAGGAGGGAAAGGGGAGGGGTCAAGAGTGAGCGCTGCTCAAATTCAGGACTCCAAATCCTCAGCTTTTCTCCTAGGGCTTCCCTTGGTCCGGCTGTCCAGCTCCAGCCCACCACCATGATCTTCCCTCTAACCTCACTACTTAGAACCGCTGTGATCCCACAATTCCTGTTACGGAATCACCCTGTCCAGGTGCCCCGAAGGAGTAGGGCCTAAGCCCAAGGTTCCCGCTACCTTATTTCCGGACCACGCCATGTTGCCTGTCCGCGGGCGCGCTGGACACCTCTCCGGGTGGGAACCAGCGGCGCAGCGACTCAGTTCCGGCGGACTCTCAGGCCTCCAATCCTCGAGCCGCTTCCGGCCGTGACTGCTAGAGGCGGGGAAACCGTGCTCCTGACTCTGAGCATGCGCAGATTCCTTCTCTTTCTCCTTTGGTGAGGAATTTGGGGCCTTTGAACTCTTAAAAATGCTAGTTCTGGGTTAGTATTTATCGGTTTTCCAAAAGATTCACTTCCCTTTGCTCTCATTGACAGTAACACCCTGCAGCGATTTATGTGCGAGCCTTGGAGTTGACACCAGTCATTCTCAACGCTTCTAAAAGTCTAGTTTCTTCTTCTAAAAGGATGCTAATAAAAGGCTTTACACATGCCATGACCTTAGCATCAACTTCTAAGAGAATAGGAGTTTTCCGGGCAAATAAAAGTAGAAAAGACATTGACCTTTGTAGAGAAAATGAATAAACACTTGGCGTCATGAAACAGTGTCTGGCCCTGGCTTGGAAAGGAGGAGGGGGAGTTTCATTTAGAACTGAGTCTAGGGAGGTTTTACAAAAAATGGTAGCCATCAACTGCCGTGCTTAATATGCTCACCAGCCCTTTCAAGGAAATTCTGTAACCCAGGAGCGCGTGCCTCTCTGAGGATCCTTCCACAGAGATAGGCTGCTTTTATACCGAATGACCCACAAGCTACAGGTGACTGGACAAAGGGTCCAGCAACCTGCACAGTGTCTCCACACCTCTGCCCGATCTAGGAAAATAAATCCATTGAGAGTCGCTCCCTCTTCAAAGCTGGGCCTGGGAAAAGCAGGGACTAAAATTGAAAAGACAGGGAGAATCCATTTAGAGAGAAGTTCCCTGAGGAAGACAAAGTTAACAACATATTGGAGCCAAGAGATTCAGACACTTTCAGATTGTGCTTATAGGGTGCAGAAAGTTCTTGCTTTTGATTCAAATTTAAAACGTTCTTTCAAAGCTGAAATTATTTTTAATAGTTTTACTGTGGTTGGTAAATAGAATTATTGAACACTCATCACAGTGAAGGAAATGTGCTTGCTTTATATCCATAATTTCATCTTGTACATAGTCTCTATTTTCTTTCTTTTTTTTCTTTTTTCTCTTCCTCTCCCTCCTCTCTTTTCCCCCTCTTTCTTCTCTTTTCTTCTCCCCACTGCCCACACACTCCAGTACAGGTCTAATTTCCAAGGAAAAATGAAAGGTCCTAGTAACTGTGCTCGTTTGCATCTCAGCCATCTTTATGGGCAGCCATGGTGCGAAGAATGGATATGGATTTTAAGCATTGCTTACCCTGGCAAAAAGCCTCCATTAATCAAGAGTGAGGGAGCAAACCTTATTAATGTGACAGCATATATGTCACAAAACAAAAGGATTATGACTTTTTAAAAATTCCATTTATACCTGTCAGTCCAAAATCCTTTTGGATTTTATGGTATGGAATTGGGTATAAAGGGGTGGATAACAGACGGATGGGCTATGGCTAATGGTGATAATGGTATATGTATTACAGGTGTTGAAAAGAGACACATGGGAGGCACTGCAGCATATGAAGAAAATGTATAGAATAGAAAAAGGGGGATGACAGAGTCTTATTTTGGAAGTCCCCATGAGCCAAGCCTCCCAGCCTTCAAATCCCAAACTAGTCCCTTACAATGTGTACTGGCCTCATGTCCTGATTTAACCAGTAAAGTGTGGGAGGAGTGACATTGGTCCAATTCTGGGTCAACACCTTCACAATATTTGGCAGGTTTGGCTTTTGTACATTGATGAAGCTAGACAGCATGTATGAAGACTGACTACTGAACTATGAAAGCCCAACAGACACATGGAGGAGAACTGTTATGGATTACATGTTTATGTCTCCCCAAAATTCTTTTATTGAAGTCCTAACCCCTAATATGATATTTGGAGTTGGGGCCTTTGGGAGATGATTGTATTTGGATGAAGTCATAAGAATAGGGCCCTCTTTATGGTATTAGTGTCCTAATAAGAAAAGACACTGCAGAGCTTGTTCTCCCTTCCCCTACCCTCCTCTTCCCCATGGGCTACTTTCACTTAAAGAAAAGTTTATAAGAGCCCATAGTGAAAAGGCAGCCACATGCAACTCAAGAAGAAAACCCTCACTGGAAACTAAACATGCTGCCACATGATCTTGAACTTCTAGCCTCTACAATTGTGGGAAAATACATTTCTGTACACCTAGTCTATGATGTTTCATGGCAACCAAGCAGACTAATACAAGCACTGAGCACCAGTAAGCTCATGGGTGCATTTTTATTGCACCCAGCATCTACCTGGTGGCCAATCTGACTATCTGGGGTGTAATACTTGAGTCCCTAGGGAGCTGTCCCAGAATTAGAGACGTTGAGCAGAGACTAGTCATCTCCACTGAACTCTTTCCAAACTGCAGAATTTTGAACAAACAAATCCAGAGGTTGTTATTTCAATCCACTATATTTTAGGCACTACAACAGCAATAGATAACTGAAACAATAGAAATTTTTTGTAAAAAAAAAAATTGCTGTAGTGAAGACTACGTGTGCCCTTCAAAGTAGTTACATGTTTTATTTATTTTGAAATTTCTATTTAAGTTGCTGGAAGGTATTTGAATTTGACATCACTCTCAAGAGTGAACTATATGAGTGATGATTTCATGAGCATTATAAAAAACAAATATGGGCAGCCTTTGTGTTTTTACAGAGAGCTGTGATGATGACTGTACAGACAATTGGGAAAATTAGTTGAAATCTTAACAGGATACAGATATGAAATAAAATTTTATACCCAAAATAGATGTGAGTGGTAATGGTTCCAGGTTCTACCATTTTTAAAAATCCATATAAAAAGGTTCATGTTAGTAATGAAATTAATCAAGGTAAGAAAAAAGAAACCTGTTTATATTGGCCACTAATCTTGTTTTATTTTGTTTTTGTTTTGTTTTTCTTTTTTTTAGTATTGAGGATTGAATCCAGGGGTGCTTAACCACTGAGAAACACCCCCAGACATTTTTATCTTTTATTTTGAGACAGGGTCTTATTAAGTTGCTTAGGGCCTCCCTAAATTGCTGAGGCTGGCTTTGAACATATGATCTTCCTGCCTCAGCCTCCCAAATCGCTGGAATTATAGGTGTGGTCACCAAGCCCTGAAGCTACTAATCTTTTCCAACATAAAAATTAACCCCTGTGTGACCATTCCAAAATGGCAGAATCAAACTTTCAAAACATCTGAAAATAATTCTTTTTAAGATTTAGAATATCATTTCATAAGAAAGGATTTAGTCCTAAGATATGAACTGAAACGAAAGGGTGCCACCTAATGGTGACAGACAAGATGACTTGGAAGCATCAGGATCGCTACACCGGGTCAGACATGGTTTATCCAGCTCTGCTTAGCCACTTCAAATATGTTCTTCCTCCTCCTACCATGAAGATTAGGTAACAATGAGCTAACAGAATTATTCAGATATGATCTCTAACTCTGCCATTTCTTCTGTAATGTTCTCTAAGTGTTTACTGACAGCAAAGCTTCATTCTGTTGCTTTAGTTCTGTTTGGTTGAGTTTTCCTTCCTCTAGTCTAAGCATTTACATAACACTTCAGACCCCTTTTGAAATTAGTTTGGTATAGAACCTATCTCTTCCACTAGGTGGTAGCCCAACTAGAGTGAAGGCCATGTCAGCTTCACCTAGGTATCCTTTGGGAATAGTCTCACTCTCACCCCACACTTCTATTCTACCATGTCCTTGACTATTTGTGTCCTTGACTATTGATTTTCCCAACCAACATGACAGAAAAATGCAACAAATGTAGTTGCAATTTTTTGATGCAGACTTAAGATAAAAAAGTGTGACCTATGTTAACAGTTCACCTAAATAGAATCCCCATGCATTAGTGATGAACACAGAGTCAACATGTAAAGACTCACACTGAGGTCACTACATGTACATAAGACAGCCACCAGGCTCACCCGTTTTCAGCAAACTGTAGCATTCAAAGCTGTCTTAGAGAGCCTCAGAAACAAAGTGAGCAAATGTTAATCAGATTTCACTTTTTATTTTATCTGCATTTTGATTCTTCATATCTCTACAAATACACCAGAAAGCACCAAGGTTATCTTCAAAAATGCTGGGCACATTTTTTTTCTCTAGTCAAACTAATGACAGTTTAAAAAAAAAAAAAAAAAAGGAGTTCCTCTGAAGGTGGAGTTCAGCACCACACATTAAGCAAATGTTCCTGGCTTTCTGTGGTGAACATGGCTGGCACCTCTGGTTTGGGTTACAGCAGTTCTTTCAACAGCTTCTTTTCAAGTTGGGAACAAAAATGAGCACCAGATTTTCTTGTAAGAATCCAAACTTCCAATATCTGCTAACCTCTTAGGCTTTGATATTTTAAAATTAGGGCACCTTTAGGAATAATTTTTTTTAAATTCAGGATCTTTTTTCAGCTGGATTGATCTAATCTATACTTCCAGGTCAGGAAGACAAGCTTCTCAGCATAGAAAAGATCATGTTTGTTGTGAAACTAGAAAGATCTGAGATAGTAAGGCTGAGTGAGGTTTTGCCATACCATAGAAGGCTAAATCTGGCTTCTTCATGTTTAGGGATACTGCCCCCTGCTGGGGGAATGTTTAGCAGGCACAGTCCCTCCCTTCTTAGAGAGTAGATTAAATATCACCAACCCCTGTTCCACCTCCACCACCAGGAAGAAGAGTTATGCTACCATTATGTAATTGTATTATCCTATCCACTATTGCTTTTAAAAAAAAACTCTGAAACCACATGACATTTCAGAAGTTTAGTTTCAAAATACAAGAGATGCTAAATACCTATGTATAGCACATATATAGTGTAGGTAGCTCATCTCTATGTATAAATGCTCTGTGTAAGATTCAAGCCAAAATAAATAAATAAATGAGAGAATAAATAAATAATAAATAAAACTGCATTAGTAGTTTGGGATTCTGAATGCATCTAAATAGTTTTTATAAGGTGGAGATTCCTTCTTGTCTACCAAAATAGTCATTCTTCCTTTTTTTCTCAAATTAACATAATACCAATATTTAACTAAGAATATAACTACGTAGACAAAAGACTACATTTCTCAGCTTCTTTTGACTGTGAGGTCATGTGACTAAGGTCTGGCCAATGAGATATAAAAATGTTGAGAGGGGGACTTCTGGGCTAATGATAGAGGAAGAGAAGAAACCTGGGGTATCAATGACTTCACAGGATCTGGGAATTGTTTGCCTCCTGACTTCTGTATAAGAAGTAAACTAATGATGGATATTTTAGGGCTTTAATTATAAGCAGTCCAATCTAAGCCTAAGTGATTCACACAAATCACTACTTTCTATTATGCCTAGTAGCCCAGCTCTTTAAATGTTTCACTCCATCCCTATTTTCTTGGAGGACTTGGTCACCCCTGAGCTTCTTTATTCTCCCTGTAACAATGAGTCACAAAGTCTCCTGGGTTACAGCACCAATAACAACTTCAAGCTTCTGGATTGATATACAGTGCAGTTCCCTATCCAAGATAGGGGTCATTTTAGGGCAAGGAATTGAGAAGAGTTGATTCACTGTGCAGACCACTTTGGCACAGTTGCTTTTCTGTTGTCTACCTTCCGGGAACCATCAAGATGGCAGGGAAGATCGGTGTGAGCTAAGATTTTTCAGAAATGTAGGGGGTAGGGGATAAATTGAAGAAAGAATCTACTGGAATTTTAGGATGATATATAGGCTACTGCATCCAGAGAAGGAAGTAAGTTGTTGGCAGTTTAGACAGTGGAAGTTTCTACTTCCTGGGTGGAATCCTTGTTGGAGAGATTGCCTGAGATGTTGTCAGATTCAAGCAGTTCCACAATGCTGTAGGGGGAACAGTCCTCCAGGCCCAGCTTACTGCACAGCCAGCCGCAGAAGCCTTTCTCCATGTCCCGGGCAGCTTGCCACCATGCCCCCCAGGACCATGAGAGCTGGACCACAGCAGCGTAGAGGCCCAGGGAAGAGGCCATGGCCATGATGAGCACTGGATAGAAGAGAATGAGGCAGGGGCAGCAGGAAATCTTGTGCCAGAAGGTCCTCTCCTCATTGTACACAAGGAAGATGTTGTACCAGGTGATAGTGCCATAGTAGAAAGACACAACAAAAGAGAGAACAAAGACCACAGGCAGGCAGACCAGTGTCCAGAGGACCACGTGGGGCCCCCGATCTGCTCCCATCTGGCATGCCTTTCTTCCTTCAGGTGTTGTTTCCTTTGATGACTCTTTGGGTTTGGTCAATTCCTGCAGCTCCTTCTCTGTCAATGTGACATGAATGTCTACCATTTGACCCTTCTTCTTCCCTCGTGTGATGGTCCCTGTTAAGGTGACATAACGACTATCCAAAGGCAGGTTCCACATACCTGTTGGGCACAAAGGAGGTGACAATCAAGATCTGAGTGGGCTTGCATCGTGGTGCATCCCCTGAGGCTGGGCCTGGTACAAGAGTGTCTTTTTATAGCATCTGGCATAGTAGTAGAGTCAGGGATTCACCAGTAGGCCAAATAGTTTCCCTT